>JAQIXD010000921.1:0-19287 GCA_034699985.1 Minunthozetes semirufus | reverse complement strand
GAACCCCGGTATTCGATTACGGCAATCAGCCTTACTTGCAAAGCTTAGCTAACTTTCCTAGAGCCTACCCAATCCATGGGATTCATCATTTTATACTTTTTTCCAAAGTATTTAATTCTGAACTCAAATCGATAGTCATTTGTAATATTTATTTTTAAATTGAGTGAATTTTATGGTTAAAAAAAAGTTGAAAACACACTTTAAAAATACTTCATTTTTATTATTCATTCTTCAGAATAAGAAAAAAATCAATTAAATATCAATTTTGAGGATATTTTAGTTACAAATTATGGTTTTATTAAATGCTTTTTTATTTGTCGAAATCATATAAATCGATGCAATAGAGGTTCGAGTGAAACAAATGAGAAATTTGTCTGAAAGCGAATAATGTTTTTTACATCGCGTTTATCTAAGTCAGGGTCAGGTCAGAAACAAGTCTAGCAAAAATAAAAATGCAAAATTTGAGAACAACTTTTGTTTTTATTCTGTTTATTCCTATATATTTATTTCCAAACAATCGATTAATTATAATTTTATTAAAATTGTTTTGATTCGCATTTTATTTAACTTTTCATAAGTATTAATAATGTTATGTTTAACTGAAGATAATATTTGGTTTCAATTGTTAACACAAAACTCACATTAGATTTAAGGCCAGACATAATCTCATGATATGATTGACTTCATTAAAGCATAAATTTTTTGTTTTAATAAATAGTTTTTTAAAATTAAAACTAATACTGTATTCGCAAAACTGGAAGGAATTTAATCTGAAAACTTGGAATTCCAATCATATAATTGGCAGTAAAGGAGAAAAGTCTTTTTAAAATATTTATCAAAAGCGATACCTTATTTAAACTCTAATTAACATTTGAATTCATTGCCACAAAAACTATTCTTTGTTTTTTCAATTTATTCCTCTTTTATATTAGATTTATATATAAATCTATTAGTCTTTTATGTTTTATTTCAAAATATATGAATTTTCATTTATTTATAAAACAAAGAGATTGTGTGAAAGTACGTCCCATATGACCCTATCTATTTGAAGACATACCATTAAATTCCCAGCACATCATATATCAAAAATGAAAAATAATCCATTAATTTAATTTTGAAATCCATTATAATCACAATTCCATTAAAAAAATGATTTCCTTCTCTCCTAAAAGATTTGATTCAAGGAAATCATCTAAAATATTTCATATGATTTAATTGTTTGTTCAATACTATGGCCTGAAGACTGTCCCCTAAAAAGTCTTCTAATTCTTGAGTGTATTTCAATAATTGATTTTTAATTTTATATGAAATCGATGTTTACATTTGTATCTAAATATTTCCGAACAAAACAAAGTCTGAAGTAATAGTAAAGTAATGAAATGAAATCAAAATTACTTTGATTTGAAAAATTTATGAGAAAATCATTTGAAAGCAAATGTGTGTCATTTGATTTAACTGCCGGCTATTTCTATTTGAAGGATACGTTTTGAAACTTCTTTAATCATTAAAATAAATTATTTATTTAATGAATTTCTTTTCGTTTAACAAAATATTGATAAAAAAAGAGAAAAATTTGTTTTCAATAAAAAGTTAATTAATTAAAATCCATTCGATTATAGACAAGTTGTTCGGACCCATGGATTTCAGTCGTAGGGATTTGGCCGCTCTTAATATAATGAGGGGAAGGGATAATGGTTTAGCCGACTATAACACTGTTCGACGATATTTCAATTTACTAGAAATTAAGAACTGGACTCAAATCAATCCAAGTCTTTATTCAAAACATCCGGAAATGTTTGATCAGTTGGCAGAACTATATGACCATAATTTAGATGATGTCGATGCTTATGTCGGAGGAATGGTTGAGTCTGAGTTTGAAAATGGTCGTCCCGGGGAACTCTTCAGAGCTATAATTAAGGAACAATTCGTCCGAATTCGAGACTCCGATAGGTTTTGGTTTGAAAACACTCAAAACGGAATTTTTAGTTCCGAAGAGATCGAAGAAATCAGAAAAATTCGTTTCTATGATATACTCGTAAACTCCACTTCTATTCCACCCGAAGCTATACAAAGAAATGTATTCCTATTCAGGGATAATGACCCCTGTCCACAACCCAGTCAGTTAAGCAGCAAAGTGTTGGAGCCATGTTTAATCCTGGCCGGTTGGAACTACTTCCACGGCTCAGAATTGCCTTATATTCTGGTTATCCTTCTCTTGGCATTCATTCCAATGGGTATTGAATTCAATCAATTGTTAAATATTTTTGTTTAATTAGTTTTTAATTAATTAATGTTTTAATTATTTGTTTATTTGATAAGTGGTCGCACTTTTGGGTTATGGAGTGATTAAACTGCAAAACAGACGCCGAAGAAAGTTGAAGGCAAAGCAAGAGTTGACAAACGGGAAGAATTACGACAAACTCTGTAATTATCTCTATTATGTTGTTCCCACTCTGACTCTCACTAATTAGTTCAATCAAATTCTGATAATTAATATTCTTAATTGTGATCCCTTTCCCAGATGTGAGGGAGTGGTTGCATCAAAATCACAAACGTTATGTCAAAGTAAAAATAGGACCCGAAGAGTCCATTTCCACTATCAATAGGAAAGGAGAGACTTTAAGACACATTGACTTTAAAGACGCCAACTCTTTGATGGTTGAAGTGACTCAAGACTCCCATAAGCCAATGGTTCTGATTCGATCTCCTCGTGATCACGATCTTGTTCTCCAATTCGATAATATCGGTTCCCGTAAAAAGTTTTTGTCTAAATTGGAAGCATTTCTTCTGAATTATAAGAAGACATTAGAGATAATCCACACCTATAAGGATGTGATGTTAGCCAACGCTGAGACTAAAGAGAAGCGACAAAAACGTTTGGAGCACTTCTTCAGAGAAGCCTATGCTCTGACTTTTGGATTAAAACCGGGAGAAAAAAGAAAACTCGAAGACGTCAGTAATGATGTAATTATGGTTATGAGGACTTCCCTCTCAAAGAAAGAATTTGCTGAAGCTCTTGGTATGAAACCCGACTCACTGTTTGTCAAACAAATGTTCAATTGCGTCGACAAAGACAATGACGGAAGGATTAGTTTCCAAGAGTTCTTAGACACTGTCGTCCTTTTCTCTCGAGGAAAGACTGAAGACAAGCTTAGAATCATTTTCGATATGTGTGACAACGATGGAAATGGTGTCATAGATAAGACAGAACTGACCAAAATGTTGAGATCACTCGTCGATATCGCAAAAACTGATTCAATGACTGAAATAGAAGTAATGGAATTAATTCAGGGTATGTTTGCCGCCACCGGACTCGAGAGCAAAGAAGAATTGACTTACGATGACTTCAAGTTAATGATGAGGGAATACAGGGGAGACTTCATCGCTATTGGTCTCGACTGTAAGGGCGCTAAACAAAACTTCTTGGATACGTCAACAAACATCGCTCGGATGACTAGTTTTCAGATCAATCAACTTCCAGATCCCGAACCAAATTACTTGAAACGAAAGTGGAATAATTGGATCACTTATTTGGAAGAATATCGACAACATATCGTCTATTTATTGGTATTCTTTGTTATAACAATTGTCTTATTCTTCGAGCGATTCCTGAGTTATACTTATTTGAGTGAACACATGGATTTAAGACATGTCATGGGGTATGGCATAGCTGTGACCCGAGGGTCAGCCGCTTCTCTTTCCTTCTGTTACTCATTACTTCTGTTAACGATGTGTCGGAACTTATTGACAAAAATAAGAGAAATACCTTTACATCAATATATTCCTCTGGACTCTCACGTCCAGTTCCACAAAATCGTAGCCATGACCGGACTCTTCTTTACGAGTATGTCTTCATTTATATATAATTTTAATCACTTTTATGGTAACCCTTTGATCTACGACTAGTTGTGCACACTATCGGTCACTGCATAAACTTCTATCACGTATCGACTCAACCCATCGAACATTTGAGATGTTTGACCCAAGAATTAAACTTTGATTCGGACTCAAAGCCAACCTTTTCTTTTTGGATATTCGGAACTGTGACCGGACTGTCGGGAATAGTATTGTTTGCCATCGTATGTGTGATCTTCATCTTCGCTCATCCGACAATCAGACAAAAGGCTTACAGCTATTTCTGGATGACTCACAGTTTGTATTACTGGCTCTACATCTTCTCAATACTACACGGTTTGGCAAAACTGACCGGAGTATGGCTTTTATCTCTTATACTCAACAACTCAATACTAAAACATTATTTATTTTTAATTTTTTGAAAAGACGCCACGATTTTGGATATTCTTCATAATTCCGGCCATTATTTTCACTTTGGATAAAATAGTTAGTCTCCAACAAAAGTATATGGAATTAGATGTCCTCGACTCTGAACTCCTTCCTTCCGGTGAGTCATTTGTTTTTAGATTTGTTTCAATGATTTCTGAAAATTTGATTTCAATTGAAAACAGACGTAACAAAAGTCAAGTTCTCTCGGCCTCCGAGTTTCAAATACCTTTCCGGTCAATGGATTCGTTTGTGTTGCACAGCCTTCAGGCAAAGCGAATACCACTCACTGACATTAACTTCTGCTCCTCACGAGAACTACCTGTCAGTTCATGTCAAAGCACAGGGACCCTGGACTTGGAAACTAAGGAATTATTTCGATCCAAATAATTTCGAAAATAAAAGTCAAAGTCCGTTACCTAAGATCAGACTCGAGGGTCCTTTTGGTGGCGGTAATCAAGACTGGTATAAGTATGAAATCGCAGTTATGGTGGGCGGAGGCATTGGAGT
This sequence comes from Minunthozetes semirufus, assembly GCA_034699985.1. Classification (NCBI taxonomy): domain Eukaryota; kingdom Metazoa; phylum Arthropoda; class Arachnida; order Sarcoptiformes; family Punctoribatidae; genus Minunthozetes; species Minunthozetes semirufus. The sequence goes on along the minus strand of JAQIXD010000921.1, from coordinate 14,496 downwards.
CACGCCATACGCCTCGATTCTCAATGATCTTGTGTTCGGCACTTCCACTAATAGATATTCAGGGGTCGCCTGCAAAAAGGTATTCATATTATAAATAAATATTAATATTAAAAATAATTTAATCGATTCATTCCTTCCTCCGACTCAAAGGTGTATTTCTTATGGATCTGTCCGTCGCACAGACACTTTGAATGGTTTATTGATGTGTTGCGAGACGTCGAGCGAAAAGACGTGACACAAGTATTGGAAGTCCATATCTTTATCACTCAATTTTTCCATAAGTTTGACTTAAGGACAACAATGTTGGTAAGTCTGCCCTCAGTGTTGTCGATTTGGCACTACCTCTGCTCAGTTGACTGACAGTAACGATATTTGATGTCTTTATTGAAATGTTGTGTCAATTAATCTTTCAGTACATCTGTGAGAACCACTTCCAGCGAATATCCAACAGAAGTATGTTTACGGGACTCAAAGCAATCAATCATTTCGGTCGACCCGATATGAATGCCTTCTTGAAGTTCGTACAAAAACAGCACTCATATGTCAGTTAATAAACCCATTCCTTTGCAAACATTTATAACATTATTTTCTGCTTCTTTGCCCAATAGGTCAGTAAAGTTGGTGTTTTCAGTTGTGGTCCGTCAGCGCTGACCAAAACTATAAGCCAGGCCTGTGAGACGACTAACAACAGACGAAAACTACCATATTTTCTACATCAATACGAAAACTTTGGTTAACTATTATTTAAATAAAACTTATGTTTCACTCATTATTAGAATAATTAGTTTAATATTTAGTGATTTAGTGCCAATCATTCAATCAATCAATCGATTGCTTGAATCAATTATTTCTCTCTCTTTCATCGAAAGTAAAATTGCATTCAAATTAAATTATTACTCTTTTGTTATCACTTTTATTATCATTTTTTTAAATAATTATTAATTATTTACTTATTCTTTGATGAATCAAAGCTACAAAATGTCTGTAGAGAAGTGTTCATAAAGTGTTCTGTTGGTCATCCATTGACTATCATTGGGTCAATCAATGGCCACAAGTATTTGTCAATTTATTTATAGGCAATAATTTATGTTAATTTCTTAATAAAGCGATCATTAATGCAATACAAATACAAATGAAAGTGTAAGGAATGTGCAATTGTGCAAAAGGCCATTCCAGCCTCTCCCTCATTAGAATAGAAAATACGGTTCTCCCTGACCTTCTGTACCTGTGCCCAGTCAGACCATTTCTTTCAAATCATAATTGAAATTGAAGTTCAAATTATATCAACAAAATTTAATTCCTTGAAAATTGAAAACTTTCTGACCCTCAGAGACTGTGGCCCTTTTGTACGAATAATTTGAACATCTCTGCCTTAAATTATGAATTCCTTTAGAAAATTATTTGTGATATAAATTAAATTTAATTATAATCCTATTCAATAGTATTTGTCTTTACTATTGTCTCTAAAATTCAATGATTTCCAAACAAATGAGGCGTTTATTATAGTCCGTCCGGCGAACAGAAAGCAAAGCAAAGCTTCCTATTGGTTACAATCTGTGTGTCTCTTATCTATTTCAACTTTCTTTGCTTTTTGTTCACCGGACGGACTCTAGACTTTTAGACTAATTGTAAGAAATAGTTTTCGCTTAAATGTGATAAAAATGCCTCAAATTTGTTGACTATTTTTTCTAAAGTTATTTAAAATTCAATTAAAATTACTGTAAAAACTGTTCGTACAAATAAAAAGTGACTCAATTTTTTCATTGAAAAAACCAATTAAATAAAGAAAGTCATTTAATTCTCAAATAAAAAGTCTAATCATTTCATTTTAGTTAGGAATTCATTGAAAATAATTAACCAAACGTTTGATACTTTCTTTAAAAAAACGACTGATTTTTAGTTAAAATATTAATGACTTTAAAGGCATTGAAAAGTTAAAACCAATTAATAATTATCGCGGAATCCGGGCGTTCAGTTAACATTTATATCGACCACCCGTTCCCCTAAACTGTCAAAATTAGTTATACTTCCATTAGAATTCACAAAATGAATATAATTAGCGAAAGAAAAGTAAAATATTTTGGAATAAAGATATGATTTTTTAAATTGTAATTAAATAAAACTGTTTTAACTTTAATTGATTTTTGATTGAGAGCTGAGTTTTGCCCAATTTTTCGTCATTTGTCTCATAAAAAACAATTGAATTAATTATTCCATAATTGGTTTAATGTCAATAAATTTCAAACTATCGATGTATTAGTTCTTGGAGTTTCATGGAAAACCTGTACTCATATGATTGGGGAAGTGATAAAATCAATTAATTCAAAACTTGGTTCGTTTCTATCATTATTAATAAGTGAACAAAAAGAATCACAATTTCGCAATCATATGATTTCCTAATTGTATTAATTTGTAGATTTTTTTTAATTCTCGACATTATTGCCAAGATTTAAAAGATAATATTAGTACAGATTATGCTAATCAACATATAATCATCCAATTAGTGGAATGAATCATATTATTATAAGTAAAATTCCATATGTAATTGAAATGTAAAAGAATAACCTTCATAAGTGATCATATTATCACATTCTAAATAAGTTTTTTTTCAAATTAATGAAAAGGAATCTCATATTTCATTGTCAGGTATTTTATATTGAAATTCACTTTTAATATAATTTATTTACAGCTGAAAGACGTGGCCATCAGTTAATAGATTTGAAATGATCTTCAATTATAAGACTTCCATCGATTCGCTAAAAATATTTTGGTTATCAATCGTGTTATTGACTCAATTGAGTGAAGCCTCAGATAAACCAAAGCATGTGACTATATATACAAGTCTGGGTCACTTCACTCTAGAATTATTCTGGGATTCCGCCCCCAAAACCTGCGAAAACTTCGTAGGTTTAGCTAAAAAGGGATTCTATGAGAACATTATATTCCATAGAGTTATCGATAATTTCATGATTCAAGGCGGGGATCCCACAGGAACTGGCAGAGGTGGTCAATCTCTTTGGGGCGGAAAATTCAAGGATGAATTTAACCCAAATTCCCATAAACACGACGGTCCCGGCATTTTGAGTATGGCTAACGCTGGAAAGGATACAAACGGCAGTCAATTTTTCATAACATTAGTGGCGACGCCTTTCCTCGACGGAAAACACACTGTTTTCGGTAAAGTCACAGAAGGATTAGATGTCGTCAAAAAGATTGGAAAAGTGGAGACAAAGAACGACAGACCAATAGAGGATGTCGTCATTAAGAAGATTAAGTTCGAGCACTGAATAATCGGTTCTTTTAATTCATAACTTTTATTAAATCAGAATTTGTTTGGAATTAAATTACAATAAATTCTTTAAAAATGTTTTAATATTATTATTAAATGAATCTTTGATTTGATGTCTTATTTCTTATGTCTTATGTCTGACAATATATTTAAATAATAAGTTATTTTAAATCTTTAATTGTTTTTTAAATTAATTATATTTTTGGCTCAAATTTTCTTCATTTTTCATAAATTAATTAAATTCTGAATAAATTTCATAAATATTTTACAATAAAAATGACTCATAAATAAAACAATTAATAAATAATGGGATAAAAGTTGTGTATAATTAATAAAATGTCAATAAATTAATTAATTATATTTAGTTTCTGACAATTGTTTGAGAGTCTAATCAATTGATTTGAAAATTGTTTATAAATTTGTTGAGAAATTTCATTAAAAATAATTTCTCCGATTATTTTCTTTGTGATTGAGTTTCATATTCTGAGAATTCATATAATATTTGTAATCATTTTATAGAATATTTCCTCAAAAAACTCAAATCTTATATAAAATCAAAAAATTGTTTGATTTTTACAAAAATCGAGTATTTATTCAAATATTCGAACAAATAATCAAAGAATTGATTTTTCGGTTAAACTGTTCTTCATTTCAATATGGAGTGAATCGATTATAACCGCCCCTATATATTGCCTTCAAAATCAACACAAATTAATAGTTCTCTCAATTAATATATTTATAATATATTACCCCATATCCAGTGACGGGACCAATACTATGCCCTAAGTAAGGCTCTCCATATTCACGACCATAACTAAAACATTAATAATTAATTTCATTATTTAATTAATGATTAATTAATATCGAAAATTAGTTGAAATAAGATTTGAAAGTGAACTGACCCATACCCTGCTATATTGGCATATGTAGCAACAGGTTGTGCTGCGGCCACAGCAGACGCATAGCTTCAGAAGAGAAACGATTAATTAATTAATGACTTTAAGTCAATTATTTTAATTACTAATACTTTTAAAGGTTCGAAATATAACACAAATCTATTATTTACTCTAAAAATAGATATTTATTATAAAGAACTGAAATTCGTTCAAAAATATTAGTGAAAATCCAACGAATAACAGAATTTTATTAAAACAAATCACTATTTTATTAGGAATTGATTGAAACCTATATTTCTTTTAGTTCAACCATTGGTTAAATAAGTGTCTAAACTAGGATTGTTTGCTACGATTGCAAACGCTTTCACTCTTTAGTTTCAATACTACAGATTATACTCATATGACTCTTTTATAGATTAATTTTATAACGATTCTCAATATATTCTTATTATAATTCTTATTATATATTCTGTTAACAAATAACAGAATAATAAACAATTTTGATGAAACAAAGACTCAATAAAAATATTAGAATTAAATTATGATAATTATATTATTGTTAAAGTGATCTGATCTGCTAAACCATACCATACCCTATACCCTATACCCCATACTCTGATCACTTCAAATAAGATAAGTTGATTTAAGTGTTTATTATTTAATCAAATGAACCGAATTGAACATACCTTCGAGCGGCGGCTGCGGTATATGCGGCACTGGCAGCGTATGACGCCTTTACAAAAATAAATACAATAATTATTACAAATTAAAAGTAAAACACACTCTAATTGATGAACAATCAGTTACTTAGTTATGATCTATCAATTATTGACTGTTTGTCATCCATTAGTGAAATCATTTAAAAATCGTTGTCTCTATTCTATTAAGTAATGAATTTCTCTATTTATTTGTCATTAATTTTGTTTCAAATAAATAAAATGGAACCGATTTTCGGTCAAAAGACAGATTATCTTCAATATTGGATGCATTTAATGGTTCAGTTGATGGTCTTTAAGATTGTTTACAAATAGATTTTATTTAATCGATTTTTTCATTTCATATCTTATAATAAAACTCAAGAATTCTGATAAAACTGAAGAGTTTAGAATTTGAAAGCATCCATCAAAACCATCAAAATTATGTCAGAAAAAGATTAATTATTGGTTTATAAGAAGAATATTAAAGACATCAATACTTACGGGTAACGGATAAGCTCTGTCAGCTCCAGCAGCATATGCTAAGAAAGGATCGACATTCTGGTAGACATTCCTATAAGATTATTCAACTAATATTATATAACAAATCAAAAGTATTTAATAATTCAATTATTAGAGACAATAATTATATGATCTATGATTTGATGGATGCAATAATTGATGCAAATATTTGAGTTATACTTAATGTCTCCATAAAACTCATGCAATAAGTAATTAATTGATTTATTTATTATCTGTTTTATTGCATATAAAAAGTTTTGATTAATTTTTATTTATTGATAACTAAAGTGATGTGAAATCATATAAATGCGATCACTTTATGCATCACTTTTGCAATAGATTTAGAGTTATATCTAATGCAACAAAAATCTCAATTAATTTAATATAGACTTAAGACTAAGACTAAGAATTAATTAATTTATTCTTATAATAAATTATTCAAAAGTCAATATCAATATCCAAAAAGTATATGACATATGCCATGACTTACACATGCGGGGTAGCAGTTATTGGTAGTGGTGTAGGATGTCTTGCAAATGCGGCCAAAGTGCCACTCCGTGCCCGACCTCTTTGTACGGCACCTCTCAATGTGGTCACTGCTATGATCGGATCAGAATCAGATCGGATCAGTCACGGCATGCCATAAGAGTAGACAAATCGCCAGAAAACCAAAAATAGAGAAAACATGCAATCAATAGACCATCAAAACTCTTCATTCCATTCATTAATACAATATATTCCGCTATTGTCTGACAACTAAACACAAATAGAAGATATCCTTTCATTGCTATTAGTTTTGTTTTAAATAAAAAATAATTAATTAAAGCCATATTAGTCTCCAAATGTCTAATAAATGATTTTCTTCTTATTATTATTATTTGTGATTAGTTTTCGTGTTTAACATAACATAACATCCAATGAACTGAATTTCATTTCCACTTTTCAAACATAATTTGATTTCTTATGATTTGAACTCAAATACATAAAAATGAATTTGATTTTGTTTTGTTTCTCTTCGACTGCTTTTCACAAAATTTAATTTCTTTTTCTTGTATTTAATTTTAAGCGAAAAATCATTTATTCATTTATTTAGTAAATGAATAAAAACTGTTTATACGATTGAAGTGAAGCTTTGGATCGAAATTAATAATTATTTATTTTATGAAAATTTATGTAAAATTCTCCTCTTTTTCTCTGAATATGACTGAATTGTCAGATCATTATCACAAGTTTTATTCAATGCAAGCCTCAGGTCTTTTGAGAGTTATATCTACGGAACTCATCGTTTGAATAATAGGGAAATCCATTTCATGCAAATATTTGTTCTAAAATTCATTTTTAAAGAAATCAAAATATTTTAATACAAATTATTTCACACAAATTGTAAGAACAAAACTTCAGAATACTTTAGTCTTTAGAATATTTATCAGAATTTATGGCAAAACAAATAAAACTGAAATCAAAATCATTCAAAACAATTAAATGCGAAAACCATTTAACAAAAGACAAAATACATATAATTTTGGTTTAAATTTTCAATTAATTCATAAAATAATACATAAATTCTACTTTAATATTGATTTTTGGTATTTTTATGCAATCATTTGTTTAATAATTTAATGGTTTACTTAAAATGAATTATCTTTTAATAGTTTTATTAAAATTAAAATAAAATAAAATTAGAAAATCTTTTAATTAATTTACGATTAAATAAAATAATTACAAAAACTTTAAAATAATTGAAATCAAATCAAATTAAAATTGTATTAAAATTAATGAAACAATGAATTAATGGTTAAAAATGGTTTAAATGCTTCAAAAATGCATTAAAATAAATTTCTTTTCGATTTTAATATAAATTTGTATAAAATTTGTGAATATTTTGTACAAATTCTCTAATAATTTGATGAAATTCATGAAAATTATGGACAAAATGAGTATTTTTCACTCAAACCATATTCACAGCCAATGTTTAAGTTAATTATCAAATAATTCAGTGGTTTTCCATTCATTTAAGTATAATTCAGTCATTGAGTTATGTATGGAATTAATGATTAGTCGAATAGTTGTTGACTTTGAGGCAAATAATATGAGTTATCGACAAATATCGACAAATAATCCTAATTTGAGTAAATATTTCTGTTTCCCGCAAATCCTCTGTTATTAAACAATTCGTTGAAACTGTTAGAACAGGACATACCATTGGGGGCTGTAGTGGCGGAGGCATTCTTTTTCGACTGAATGCGTGCCGTCGCGTTATTCACCTAAACATCAAATCAATTATTTATTGAATTCATAATAAAATTTGAAAATAATTTAATTTAAAGCAAAAGTCTTAAAACAATTCGCGAAATAAATATTTAAAACAAATCTTTGCTTTAGTTTTGTCTTTAGTTCTGTCTTTAGTTCTCTATATTTCCCTCAAATTAATTATATTTCGGATTTTTGTCGATTCTTTTCCACTCATTCTCTGAATTCTTTGCAGGCATTGAATCGCATTAATATAAAGTCTATTATTAATAATGTATTTGTGGCTCAACTGTCGCACAACTCAACAAAAACAAAACAAAAACTTCAATTGAATATTCACTTAAAGATTACAAATGTATTATTTTTCTATAGATTCCATCAAAATCTGACAAAATATTAGTTTCTATTCATAAATAATTCGTAAATAATTTGCTCTCAGTTTTTGATAAATAAATATTAAAGGAAAACATTGAATGAAAAAAGTAATTGAATTCAATTGTTTTGTTATCCTCTGAATGAGAGTTGACTTTCAATTTAGTATTGAATAGAATTTATGCTTTGATTTACTTTTTGATAGATTATTGAAATCAAATAAATTCATTTGAGTCTTAACCTCTATTTTTCTGCCTTCAACTACCGTTCCGTTGAGTGTGTCTCTGGCTCTGTCGGCGTCATCGCTATTGGCAAACGTCACAAAACCGAAGCCCTAACCATTCAGAGCATTAATAATGCGTTGAATTAAAGATTTTTGTTATTATTATCTTATTTTGTGAGAAGTGGTGACAAACCTTAGATCCGCGTTCATTGAAGATGATCTCAACGTCCAGAATATGTCCGTAAGACTGGAGTCGAAGACAAAATAGAAATTAGAGTCAATTTGATTAAACCTAAAACTAATTCAGTGAACATCACATATAAGAAGTCATACCCCAAACAGTTGTCGCAAATCGGGATCTCTGAATCTGAAAGGAATATTAGAGACGTGTAATCGCTTGGGTTGAGTGCTGTTAACTCTGCCGCTGCCGTCAACTGATGTCAGTCCAATTGGTGTATAGTTTTCTGAGAGTCTATCGTTGCTCTCGAGATCTGTTTGCTATTAAATTAAAGCGAAATTCAGTTCTGGAATCAGAAAACTGTCAGAAGAAAAGGCAACAGAAAGGAGAGAACGAAGAGAACGGAGAAAAGAGAGAAAAGAGAAGACATAGTTTTGACAAAATCCTAATCGCAGTGACTTTCTATACGAGACTTAATTAAATGCTTTCAAGAGTTAACTAATCATTGAATTCTCGCGATTTTTTTCAATTCATTCGACCAAATAATGACTCGAATTGTGCTCAGAATGAAAGCCGAAAACCAAAAACTTGAAGCCAATGAATGGAAGTGAAAACAGGAGAACAGAAGTGAACGAAGATTAGAGTAAAGGACTCAAAGACTCAACAAAACTAAACATTAAAAACAGAACCGAAATGTTATTTACGGTAAGGAATAGAAACTGAGAGTTAGTTTCCATTAAGAAAAGTGATCTCAACTTTGATTCGTTTCCATAACTACTGATTCTATTGTGGAATAAAAGTTAAACAAAGAATCAAATAATAGATTCACTCATTGGCTCTTATTCTGTCCTCCTTTGGAACATTGTTTGAGAGCTATGGCCAGAGCTGACAGTCATTCAGTGCTACAGTTAAGGGATTTGAGTCCACTTTCAACTAAATTGAATCCACGATTCGACCACTTCTGGTCTCTAAAGCTTTAATTCATTTGAATGGTTTGCTCTGAACTCTCATTACTTTAATTACTTTGAATTTTATCGTTCGTTAATATTTTTAAAGAGAGGACAGAATAGCACAGAATAGCACAGAACAGAACAGTAATACTTAATATTAAACAAAACGCTTTTATCATTAGTTTGACGACTATTTTGTGAATTAATTTAATTTAATAATAATATAAGGCTTCGAATGAAACTATAATTCAGTTAATTATAAGGTTTGAGTCATTAGTAGTGTTTAACTCTGTTTACGGTTTAATAACATCTGATATACTCTTCTCTAATGAATTAACACTATTTATGACAGTCTTTGCCTCTCTTTCACTCATATATAAGACTTATCCTTATAATTGAGTGACCGGTAGTTGTCTTTAGTTTGAAAATAGACTAACCGTTTGTTGTTCGACACCATTGGAAGTGATGACAGAAACGCATCTTTTGCTGTTTGCCATCGAATCGCAATTATTGAGGCATTCGTTTGACTGAAGAGTTTGTGGTCGTATTTGTGCTACAATTGACTGATCCAGTGATTGAATTGATGTCACCGATGATGGCATTGAACTCATTGAGACGACCATCGGATCTGTGGCTGTCGATAGTGACTGATGTCCGCCCGTCTGTGGAGGAGAACTCAAACTCGATTGACTGGACATGGATTGAATTGAGTGACCATTGGAACCGTTGCAACTGTTCACATAATTCATGTGATACGCAGGTATTTGAGACATCGAAGACGTTACCAATGATTGGCTCTGATGTACGAATTGCTGACAAAAAACAACATTTTATTAGTTTTCGAATTAAAACTGTTTTTAAGACTAATTTTAATTAAAACTGATTTTGGTCTCAAAACTGATCATTTGTTGGGGAAAATGTACCCAAATCTCTGCCTCAATGGCTATCCATTCACTATTAATCTCGAGTCTCATCTGAAATCTTTTCTCAGATATTCGCGACGGACGGAACTGACGGTATTTTACTGAAGACATCACTTAATTATAGGAATCTTTTCAAATGTTTTTTTATCACAATTTTTGTGCAAAATTTTAAACTTTTTGATAAACTATCGATTAATTTAAAAATGTCTTAAAATATGAGATAATTTAAAACAAATTAATCAATTGATTGACAAAAAGCAACGAATAATTGTCTAATAATTGAAATCAAATAAAAGGCTTTCCATTTGGTTCTAAAGCTTAAAACGGTTTCTCCTTTTTTCAACTCTTTTAAACAAAAAGACATTCAAATCATTGCTTTTAATTTTAAAAATTATCTTTTTTTAGGAAATCTTTAATATTTGTTGAATTAATGTCTAAGAATTTAATTAACTCTTAATTTGATAGGAAATCGTTTGACTAAATCATATTTTCTCAATTATAAGGAGAAACTAAGAGAAAGTTTGTTTAGAGTACCGGTGTTTGACTGTATTTATAATTATTGCATACAATTTGATATAAACTCTGAGTTATTGTTACCAAAAGATGTGACGCTTTTATGTGTCGTCAGAACGTCTGATAGTTTGAGACAGAGTTGTGTTCAACAGACGATCCATTGATTCAACACATTATTGACAGTAAATCGTTGTTTTCCAGTACTTATGTCAGTCTCTCAACATTTTTTACATTTATTGCTCTAATCGACTCTTTTGGACTCTTTTTGGACACATTTTTAAGCAAAATAAACATAAAACAAGAGAAGAGACACAAAATTTAAGTTAAATAAATTGGTATACATTTTAGTAATATATGTCTCACTTTCTACTAAACATAATATCTTTAAAATTGGATTAAATTTGAATCAAATCCAGAACAATGTAATCAAAGAATGTGGTCATAAGGGATATTAATCCTAATCAATTATTGGATAATTCATGACATAACCCACTCTTAAAATCTGGGATTTGTTTTCAACAAAATAATTACTAAACAATAGCCATAAATACATAGTCTATACAATTGATAAATGAAAGTAAAATGAGGTTAAGAAGGTATAGCAAAGAAGTAGAAATAGAAGATCAAATAAATGGCCAAAAGCTTGTTCAGAGAAATCTCATATTTTGTGACATTTTTCTCAAAAGATATAAATATTTGGAATTCTTTGAAACAAAACGATTTGAAAGCAATTTATTTGAAATTATTTTTACTCTAAAAACAGGAAAATAATATTTTGTGGAAAATTGTTGTCCAAAAAACAGCGAACAAAACAATAGATTAAAGTTTATATTGTATTGAATTGTATTGTATTCGGACTTTTACTCAATAAATCAGTTCTTAAACTTTCAATAAATCAATTTTCAGAAGTATTGAGAGAAGAAATTGTTTGCGGACAGGGTTTCCACAACACTATCATTAAAGTGGTGAACAAAAAATTCTTGGCTCAGAATTATCCCTTGAGTTGAGAAATGATTTATGTGTTGGATTATCTGATCTTATTTGATGATAACTATTAAATTAGATGCTCTCATATTAAACTTAATGATTAGATGTAGTAATAGTTGTAATGCAAAGAAAATTGAATTTTATGGAACGAAAATAATGATTAAACTCTTGGACTATAGTCTTGTTATGTCAGACCATCTCTTAATTCAAGTGATAAATAAATAAATTCAAATGTTTTGAAATGCGGGCAAAGCTTTAGACATAAAATCAGAACATATAATGATTGCAATAAAAGACTATTTCGAAGATAAACTAATGACTGAACACTAATGTAGAACAGAATCAAGTGATTTGTCTTTTATAGCGCTCATAATTTGAGCAAAACATTCAGAGCACAGGAATCCGTAGAATCACTGATTTCTGATTTCAGAATAACTCAAATTGAAGTGAACTGTAAGCTGTGGTACAGTTGTATTATCTGCAAATGAGTTGTGACACAACTCTCTGATTAGACTTTAGTATAACAAAATCAATTGCAAACAAATCTATTGTTTTATCAATTTTTCCAATTTTTGTTTTATCTATAAGTTTGTCAAACAATACAATAATTGCGTGGACTCTCCTCTCACTCTCTGTATATAATATCAATGTTTTCATTAGAGAAGAGATTCAAACAACAAAACTCGTACATCCCTTTCATTGTGTCTTAAGAATGATGTTTCAGCACAGAATAAAAACAAAACATGGATTCATGTCATAACTGGAACCAAATCTCTATAATCACAGAGTCTTTTGTGTTACACAAAAGACATATAATTAGAGACAAAAAATAATTAATTTAAATAAGAAATCTTTTGAGTCAAACATTTGGTTATTTATTTAGAGAATACACAAAAAAAATTTAATAAAAAATCATTTTTATTAAACAATTTTATAAACTCATGTTTTGATGTTCAAATTTTGTATAATAAAGTCTAACAGAGCATTGATTAAAAATCTTGGAAACAATATTCAATATTTATTCAGAATAAATAAGAATATTTTACTTTTGTTTAAGTATTGAAATCCCTGGAAATTTATGTTTTGGATTAAATGAAGAGCTCTTCAAACATAAGTGGTGTTAAAGTGTTTCCGATTTGCATAGACTTCAGATTTTTCAAAATCTTTTGAATTCTTTGCAAAAGTTTATAAAAAAGAAATTTATTTTTATAATAATATTCAGAATTTTTGCACAAAATATAATTCAAAGAATATTTTCATCTTTTAGTTCTTCGTTTGCAATAAACTTCTGGAAAATTCAGTGAACTTTACATACAATTCATAAAACTTTTGTCATTAAATTTTATGTTCAAGAAAACATCAATTAAATGAGTCTTCATTTCAATTGTGAAAATAACTTTAAATGTTTAAGAAATCAAAATAAATCTATTCTTGAGATTATATTACAGATTCTGTATACTATACACATTCGTATAAAACAATTCATTTTATTAATAATTTGAGTCAAAAGCAATAAAAATGGTATCATTTAATTCATTAATAGAATGATCACTGAATTAATTCGCTGTTTAGTCATTAAATTTATTTCTGGAACTGAATTCAAATGATTTCAAAATGGTTTTTCATAGTTTTCCATTCAATCCAAGGTTTCATTTACTTACATATCTTGAATAAAGAGAGCTTTTATTCAATCAATAAAAAAAAATAATTTAAAATAACATCAATATTTATTTACCCAAAACACAAAATTTATAAAATGCCATCAAAATGATGAAGTAATAAATGGATTTCTGTTTGTTCTTAATTTCGGCTTTAATTAAGATTTTGCTTTAAAACATAGGAAATGAGTTCTTTCTTATTTTGCTTCTACTAGACGTGATTGAGCATTGCCGAGCATGGCTAATTCCGAATTTATATTAACACGAAATGTTTGTCCAGTAATTTGATATATTGATATAATTTAGTGTTTGTTTTATTGATTCCATTTCATCCTAATTCACAAATTGCTTCCTATTCTGGACGGCATTCAAATGGCAAACACTTAAGAATCGAATTTCTGTTTTGAAGGATATCTTTGAAGTCTTTGAATTACAAACAATTAATGATTTGATGTCTTATCTATGTTTGGGTTAATAACGCCTTACATAACATCTCAATCTTGAAACGGCCTCACAATAAGGCCAACAATAATAGGATTACGGTTTGACAGAAGGAAATCGTTTATTATACTCAAGTGAATTAAATTGTGTGCAATTCTGTGGAAGTCTAGAATTTTTAAGATTTCTCCTGAGATTAAATTTCAAGAAAAAATTGATGAAATTCTCCACAATTACTTTGATTTATGACTTCTATAGAAAATATATTTCCAAATATATGTCAGAATATTATAATTTTTAAATAAAAAAACGAAAAAGTGATAAATGTTTGGATAAAAAAAGAGAACATTCATTCGTTTTAGTGTCGATTGGATTGAATTTTCAATGAAAACACATTTTTTGTTTGCCTTTCAAATGACTTTAAATTCAATTATCAGAAAATAAATTCATTTAAAACGATTCACAAAAAACCCATTATTATTGTGATTTGTATTTGCTTTTGAGATATTAGTTTATATTGACTTTAAGCAGGGATGGCCAACCTCCATTTTGTTAGGGGGGGTCTGATTCTGGAATTTGTCAGGGGGGGGGTTAGACCAAAA
>JAQIXD010000920.1:0-19296 GCA_034699985.1 Minunthozetes semirufus | reverse complement strand
TATTAACAAAATCAAAGTTTTTGATTCAACTGTTGTGCCATTTGTAAGTTGATATTTCTTACAGTTTATAATTATGTTTATAAATATTTTCACAAAAATACAAAAAACTAAAAACTATTCGAAAGTATTTCAATGAAAACACAGAACCAAAAGTTTATAAATACTTTTAAGACATAAATATCTCAACAATTGTTTAATTTTTAAAATTAATTTTAAAACTTTTATTTTACTTTTACATAGTTTTAAGTCAATTATTTGAACTTAAATTTAATCTATTTTTACCGAAATCAAACAGAAAACCAGTTCACATATAAACTATTATTTGCGATAAAAATAAGGTTGATCAATCAAAGTTTTGGTCCATTAGATAACACGATAATAAAAGTGCAGGAAATATGTTTCGGGTAATTGTTTAATTGCTGACACATTTGATTATTTTGTTTAATCTTCATATTTATCTCATATTTTTGGCGAATGTATCGCAAATTAACTCAAAAAATATTAAAACTTTAATTAAAAGTAATTATTTGAGTCATGTATTGAGTGCCAAATGAATTACAAAATTAATTGTCAGTAAAAATGTTTAAACAGTTTTATATCGCAATCCATTAATCCATTAATCTATTAATCTCTTAAGAAAAGGAGAAATCAAAAGAAAAATAAAAGTAATGGTAATAATCGTGTTAATCATCTAATGGTAATCGGGTGTAATCTAGGCTACGGATCTCGTTCTCAATGAGGTGTATAACAGACTCTGAGGAAATTGGTCCGCATAGTAACACAACTAACACAACATATGGCTCTTAAAGTATGCTGTGCTCTGACGTCACATAGATGTTCCTCAAGGTCGTAAAGGTCGCAGAGCTCCATATCATTGTACTTTAGTCGAGGTTATGTATTGGGAACTCTTTCATAATCGTTTTGATAGTAAACTTATTGATCGCAACCCTTTAATTGAGCTCTGGATTCAGGGAATCATATATAAACTGTTGAGTTTTATGGCTGTAAACAACCTATAGATTTACGACATAATACTGTGCGAAGCGAGTCTTGGATTCACGTGAGCACCTCATGAGCTCCTCTCCTCTCTGGCTTTGCTCTGTTTGTTGTGCAAAATGAGACACATTTTATGGATCAAAATAACAATGTTGGCTCTCATATGAAATATGATCATGCCACATTTGTTTCAAACGTAATCAAAATTATATTAGCGTTAAAATAAATTGCTTCCATTCACAATTATTTATTTATTCATCATAATTTGCCATTTAAGTCTAAAAATGATCTAGGTACACATTTTATTTAACCTTAATTAACTAAATAAAAATTGAAAAATCATTTTAATAATATATGAAATTAATATATGGGTTTGTCAAGGTACAAAGTATTATTTGATTAATCAGTAGTAAACTTTTGAGTGTGTTTTTCAAATAAGATTTTAAGCAAGGACATATTAGCAAATTCGATCACTGAATCATTTTTAATTGGAATAATTGAAAATATGAGATAAAATACTCTTTGAAAAGTTTGAAGGTTTGATATCATTAATAATTAACATATTTTCATCATAAGAACCCAATTTAAAATGTAATAGAATGGTCATTCTTTCATTTGAAAATACCCGTTCACTTTGTTTTGAATAGACATAGTATCCCAGAAAAGTAGAGTCTCTGTTTGAAAGTGGGCGGTCCTTCACTGAGAGTATAGCCTTTTTTTGTTTAGAGCGCTATAAAACTGAAATCAACTCAAAACACAACTGAAAATAGTATTCAATTAAATGAATGAATGAATGGTTTCATATCTGAAGACAAACTCTTCGCACGAATTAATTTTTTTCTTAAGACTTGTTGTGAATGCAATCAATTGTTTAATGCATTAAAATATTAATACATTTTTGGTGTAATTTTATGTAAAATATTTCGCAAATAGTTTTAGATTTCGTTAAAAAATAATCCGAAATAATGCTAAATAAAAGTCATTTAAATGCAATGAATTCATTGCAAAAACAATCCATTCGTCAATTTGTGACTAATTTTAACGGATTAAAGCCCACAACTGGAGCCAACACTACTGACTGCAAATTGGATCAGTTGAATGATCTAAATATTAACGTAAGACAATCCATTGTCGACTATTTAACCCAAGAGAAAGTTGTCGTTTCTCCAAAACTGATCCGATGTCTGATCTCTGGAGGATTGCAATCATTAGATTTGTGGCGTTTGTGTCAAACAAATACATTCACTACTTCTGACATAATGCAGATAATGGAAACAATCGCACAAAACAGCCGTTACTTTGAGTCGTTATCTCTCGGCGGAAATGAATGGATTTTCAACACTCGCGTAATCAGAGGACCGCTTAAGAAGATCTTTGAGTCGAAACTAAAACAATTGGTTTGCCTTCGAATGCAACAAATTGCTACCGAAGATGATCTGTTAGCTCTTCTTCGGTCCTGCTCTCGACTAAGACGTCTTGAGATATGTCTTCCGTGTATTACCGATCGGGACATCGACCGAATTGAAGAGCGACTCAAGTCATGTGAGTCCGTTCCCCACATAAGGGAACTGCTTCTTCCCTCGAGTTTCAAATGCAGAGCTTTGATGAAAATGTTGGCCATCTTTGGCAACACTAAGACATTAAAATGCGGACCATTTGAACAGTTAATGGATTTGATTGACGTCTCTTTGAATTCCAGTTTCAGAAATGTTTCAGAAATGGCGTCAAAAGCCAAACAAACCCTGTATTCGATCACTAGTCTGACTATCACTCAACCCATGAGTTATGACTCCATCGAGAGATTGGTTTCATTCTGTCCTCAATTGAAAAGTCTTAGTCTCGAACTCCAGAACGGAATGCAATTGTCGTCAATCATTCAATTGAAAGACATCAGAGAATTGGAATTAAAGAACAGTACGTCTGTTCCCATTCAATGGGAACTACAGGTATTGCCAATACTGGAGAGTCGGGGAAAACAGTTGACAGGACTGAGTTTAGAGCACTTCCCTGTTATTGATTTAACGGTTTGTGCGAAACTCTGTCCCAATTTATTGCGATTTTCTGCTCAATGGTTCACAATATTGGGTTATATGTCATCCCTCACGCCTTCCAGTCTTCGCGATCGACACCTGAAGACTCCCTTTTCTAATGTGACTGATATGCGTCTGAGGCCACTGTCCGGTCGCAACATTCCTTCAGACGCCTGTGCCTTCAGTCTATCAAATGCCAAATATTTGACTCATATCGAGCTCTACTGTTGTTATGATCTCTCGGACGGTGACGTACAGGCGCTCCGATCCAAAAACCCAATGACTCACTTGAGGTCATTAATACTAAGACACGGACACAAAGTGACCAAAGAAGCGCTCAATCTTCTGGTCAGTAGAGCGGACAACCTTTCATACATAGACTGCGGAATACCCCTCGATAAGGATGAGTTGGCTCCGGATCCATGAATTCCTGTTGAGAAATGGCTTTTCGCTAAACTTTTTACTCATTTCTATTACAAACGTAACGACGAAAACATTTTTTGATTTTTGTGACACTTTTTGTAAAATTATTGTCTTTTTTGAAGTCTTTCTATTATTACAAACCATTTCTCTATTCTCTGAGGAATGGCTTAAATATGAGAGCAATTGATTTAAAAATACCGGTATTTCTCACAAATTCTGATTCAAATTAATATCAATTATAAAATGTGTATAATATCTAAACTTATTTGTAAATCAGGTTTTTCTATGAATCCCTCAATAAAACGATATTAATATAAAATTATTAAAGTTTTTCGTTATTCTTAAATATTAAACACTGTTTGTGGTCTTCTCTATCGACCCCTTCTTTGGTTCAGTGAATTAATGGCTCATAAATTATTTTATTTTATTTAGAGTTGACTTTACTTTAACCACACAATCATCAAAAGTGTCGGAATGGCCTCAAAAAGTAAAGAAAAGAAAACAAATTAATTTTGGACTTTGAGTCGAAGAAAATATATTTTGAGCACAAGTTTACTATCAGTCTATCATTAAAGTATCAGAATTACCATCGATTTAATCGTTTTAATTTAATTGACAATATTTTCATTATTATTTAGTTCTAAATATTGTTTTGATAACTTTGAAACTGACTTATGTTTTGCAAAGAATATATTCTTGAGAGAAGTCCTGAGTCTGTGTTTTGCATTATTTGAGTCTTCTCTTCATTCTCTCTCTTTTCGGATAAAAATAAAATAATTGAGAAATTTTGTTGACTTATAAATAGAGTTTGAATAGTCTTTTAGCTCTAAATGAGTTGAGAAATATATCAATTATATCAGTGAATGTCAGACAACTGTTAAATATTGTGTTCATAATTTTTTTATTCAATTCTTTTAGAAAATATCGATCTTTTGGTACTCATAACAACCTTTTTATAAATGCAAAAGAATTCATTCAATGATTGAATGCTTGAAAATATAAGGATTTTATTATTAATCAAAATAAACGTCAAATTGAAAACTGAAAAATATTTACACAAAAGCGAGTTATTCTGCGATTACTTCACATTTCAATGCCAAATGAATAACAAAATAATTGTATTTACAATTGAGCTATTAATGATCATGTTAATAATGTTAATATTAATGTTACAATTTATAATCTATAATATAAGCTATCATTTCGCACATTTTCATCAATTCCTGTTTCTTATTGTTGAATACATTCCAAGAATGCATATCAAGAGTAGAAAACAAGTTCAAAGTCTTTAAAAAAAATATATTCTTTAATACAATTGCATATAACCGTAAATAAGAAGTTATATTACAGTATATCAGTTACTCAATAAACATAAAATAGTTTTTTTTAATAAAGTTTTTTAGTTTAGTTCTTATTATCAAATATTTGGTGATTATATCGATTAAAAGTATTTTTATTTTAATTGAGCCATCATTTACTTACTTTAATTAATGAAAAATAATAATTTTAAAACAATTTATAATTTATAAGGATTACTTTCTCAATAAAATTATTCTAAATATTGTGAAAAATATTTTGTAAAGTAATCTTAGAAATTATATTTACTGCTTCTGAAGCAAAAATTTCAATTTCCTGTCCAAAGATTAAAGTATGGAAATATTATTTCAGTTTTAAAGCAAATAATTTCTAAAATGTCTCTTTTAAAACATATTGGAAACTATTTTCTCATATTATTGAAAGTATCATGCATATTTTCATACATGATGTATGTTTCAAAAATAGGTAAATCACCAAATGTTTCGATTCGAGTTTAATGATTGGTCCCTAAAGTGATGAAAGTCAGGAAATGTAAACAAAAACAAAGCTTTTCTTTTGCCGACAAAAAATTTAAATCACATTTAATTTGATTATAATTTCAAAATTTAATTAAAGAAACTTTAATTGAGATCTCATTTTAGTAGTATTAGAGTCGTTACAACTTTTTGTATAACTATTTATCAATCGATTGACTTTTGTTTTGATAAATTAAATGACAAAACAAAGAGAAATGTTTTGTTGACATCATTTTGTTTTGTCTCTTAAAAGTATTTGACTCTTGATTTGTGTTTTTCTTTAACTAAATGTTTAAGAATTTGCATTAATTATGAAATATTGTGACTTTTGTCTGAATCATGGCTTAAGAATCTTACACTCGAGAGATCACTTCGATAAATGTTCTTTAAGAAAGTGTGTTTGCCATAAATGTCGAGACCTTTCTCATAAAGAAGGTCCTCAAGAAATTCATAAAAGTATTGCCTCCACTTCAAGCCATAATCAATTTGTATGGAATGAGTCGGCAGCCGAAGACCCGACTCAAAATTGCAGTCAAAAGGACCAAATTATTAACGATTACTCTTTGATCGATGAGTTTTCATCTGATCCTATGGAAGAAGTTAAGAGATTAGCTCAAGAATTATCAAATTCTGATATTTCAGAAAAAGAACTGTTGACATGTGTTTTGCATTCACTCCTCGAGAGTAATAATTTTGACATAAATGAGACGAAGAGACAGTTGAATGACGCGCGAAATACAATCGCCGAGAGTTTGATTTATCCCTCTTTTAACGTAAACCGAGAATTGAATCTTAAAAGATCTCGAAGTCCACCGAATAAACCAATTGACTCTTCATCCAACACTTCGTGTCATAAAAACTCAGATTCATCTGAGAAGTCATCAAAAATATTGTGTTCTCCGAAAAGAAGAGCCAAAAAGTCGTTTCCTCCGATCAAAATCAATGGTAAATTCGAAGCAAATAAATGTCAGACAAAGTCTTCAATTGGTTTGTATTCTATTATTAGTTAATTAATTCTTTTGTTTATATCTTTTATAACATTTTTTTAGTCAAAACAAGTCTTAAAGAGTTAGAAAAGACATCAGAAGTGCCAAACATTGAGGAAGAGTCAGCCCCTCAACCATTATTGAAAACCGCGCAACAAGTGGTTAAAAAACCGGTTCAATCAGTCCGTCCTCTTTCTAATACAAGCGCAGCGCCGACAACATCGGTTTCAGGGAAGACATTACCCATTATCTCATGTGAATCACAAACATTGACATCATCTCAGAAGTCATACCAAAGATCAGTCAATCGTTTTATATCTTCGGATAATTTGAGCAAAAGGTCGAACACATGTCCGCCAAAAGTCAAGAATTCAGTGAAAGACTCGAATGAAAATCGACTCAAAATATTCCAAAGCGTTGGCAATGAGTTCGATAGCGAAGCCTTTGATATAAATTCGGATCAATTTGTGATAAATAGTGTAACTAAAAGTGTTGACAACTATTTGCCAGAAGAAGAAGATTTAGTAAAAATTGGCGAACAATTGGAATTCGATTCAAAGATTAAGATAATTAAAAACACAGAATCCAATGATTGGAGCGTTCAGACCATTCCTCACAAACAGAACACTCTCTGCGCTAAAGTTCTTACACCTGAAGACGCTTTGATCGCAGTTTCAACCATTCCTACCACTAAACCATCCATTGAAACACCCTTTTTAGGGGAGAGTTCTATAAGTGTGGCATCAAATGGAAGCTATTCTGAGCCTCAAAATGAGTCAAACCCTTCTTTGAAAGCCAACGAAGAACTGTCTCAACAAAACATTGAAACCAAAGTTCCAAAACCTTCTAAACGTAGTTTTGAGGATCAATTCTTGTTATTCTTGAGCACTAATTCAAATAAAAAATGCAATTCTCCCGAATTCACTGCCACTACCAGTAATAATATGACTGCCACTCCTCTCACCTCTTTTAAGGCTAAACAAAACGAACAGAAGAAGAAAAGTCCGAAAGAAATAATAGAAATCACAATTGACTGACATTTTGTTTGAATTGTCGATAGTTTTCATTAATTGATTGAATTTTTAGATATAATTCACATTTTGTATCATTTTTTTCGAAAGTTTTCAAAACTTAAGAAATATTTTCAGTAAACAAACGATTAAAACATTTTTTTGAAACATTTTTACTGATTTTTAAAGATTTTTGTAACAAAAAGTCTTTTAATACGAGAGTAAAGACGGCATTAAATTTAGTCATCATTTTGTAGAGAAGTATTACTCATTTGATTCTTCATTTTTCTGAATTTGATGTCAGATTCGATCTCTTTTTTGACATTTTCTGCGATCAATTGTCGCTCTCTTTTGTTTTTCTCGAATTCTTCCAATTCTTGTAATCTCTGTTTTTCTGCCAATTGTCTCAACTCATTGTTACTGACCTCTGAAGGGTTGACGAAGTTTTGTTTTGAATTAATCCAATCCTTGGAATCTGGTTTGACTTCTCTGTTGGCGACCAATGATTTGACACATTGTGTGATATCAATGTCTTTGTCGTCGAAGACAATGAAGTCATTGAGTGTTTGACTCCAACCACCACTCAATAGGAGTTGCTTTGCGGACGAATGTCTCCAAACTTTGTTCTGGAAATTAGTGTTATTTGTATTGATTTTACTACTTTTGTCGATATCTTTAGTCAAAAGATTCTTATAAATTGTGATCACTGTCTCAATGATTGTCCGCAAATCATTCCGACTAATGTTGGGGTCATTTTTCAATTCTTCCAATTGTTTGTCAAACAATTGGTTTAATGATTCACTCGTTTTATTCATTTTTAAATTAATTATAAAATTTAAGTCAAAATAAGAGACAAATTGTTTATAAAATTCAATTTTTGTTTACATTTTTCTTGAGATCATATGTTCGACACTTTTTCTACAAAATTTTTTGATATTATGTACTTTTTTTCGTCGATTCTTCCGCTAAAATATAAAAAGTGATACAAATATTTGTTGACTTTAAGACACATAAATATATTACGTCAGCATTGATTTCAAGTTGATATTTTGAATTATTTGAATTCACCATTAAATTACAAACATATTTTACCAATTATCTGATTTCTGCTTTAAATTATAACTCAAATTAACGTTTTGTATTAATTAAAACATTTTAAGTGAAACTATTTTTATTGAAAAATTGACTGAATTTTATGAATTTCTCATAAAATACGTTAAAAATATTATTTATTTATTATTTTTTATCAGAAATTAATTTTGAATACAATTTATCTCAAATATTATTGAAATGCCACCGAAGAAGGCATCGAAAGATACTAAGAAGGATTCCAAAAATGATTCTAAAGATGGAGCCAAAGGAGGCAAAGATGAGAAGAAAGGTGGAAATGCAGTGAAGGTCTGCCTTTGATTTTAGCCGAAACTGAGTCGAGTTCTGATTTTTTGATTATCTTAAGGTTAGACACATTTTATGTGAAAAACAATCAAAAGTTTTGGAAGCGTTAGAGAAGATAAGAGCCGGTAATAAATTCAATGAAGTCGCCGCTCAATACTCCGAAGACAAGGCTCGCAACGGCGGTGACTTGGGTTGGATGACAAGGGGGTCAATGGTTGGACCCTTTCAAGAGGTGATATTCATTGCAATTACAAGTGATTTGCGATTTATTTTCAATTGATTTTATGAGTTTAGGCGACCTTTCAATTACCCGTCTCTACAATATCATCGCCAATAGTGACAGACCCTCCCGTGAAGACTAAATTTGGTTATCATATCATTATGATTGAGGGAAAGAAGTAATGCCTTCAATAGGTTTTGTCATAATTATTCAAAAGTTGAATAAATGCTTCATTAATTATTTCTATTAGCTTTTTGTGAAATTATTTATCTTGGTTAAAATTCAAAGAAATGTTGATTTTCTCAAAGCGGGGAAATAGCTGTCATTGACTCTAACTTTTGTCAAAAACATATGTTTTGAGCGAAATATCGCTTATTTTAATCGTTTTTTTCTATCGATTTGTTTATAATTAAATAAATTCTTTTTTTATCGAAAAAAATAACCAAAAATTTTCCGAAGAGATAATAGACCTGTTTTTTGTGTCTAACAGGAATTCTTCGTTATTTGATCCCAGATTTGTATGCATTCGACACATATTTTTGTGAACTTTCCTCTTATTTTGTGAAAATTGCGATAAAATTAGTATATTTTGAGAACTCTTTCGATTGTTTTTTCAATTAATTGGGAAATCAGACCTCATTTGACACCATTTTCATCAAATAATCGTTTGTTTATTGAAATAATTTTTAGATTAATTTGTTTTTATGGAAATAAAGTCATTTGAATTGATGTCAGATAAGAGTTGTCTCTCGAGTACCGATTGGTTTCCCATAAAACTGATCTCTAATCGGTTTATTGGATAAGGAAATGAATTTTTAAAATATTTTCCAAAAAAATCCTTGAATATCGTTATCTCAAATGGTAGACCAAAAAACAACAGATCCTTGTCTTAAGTTTTTGAGAGTCTGTGAAAATAGTTATCAATCGCACAAAGAGACCGACAAAAGTTGTTTCTGAAAACAACTCTAATCTTAATTTGTTTTAAATATCGAATAGAAATTTGAGTTAAATTTATTCAAAAATATATCGAAAGCTTCAAAAAACCAATAAAATTATCTCATCTTTAACTTAGAGACCAGTTTTTAAATCAGTATTTAAAAGGAATGGAGAAATAGATTCACAATTGAATTCGAGTACATTTTAATAAGCCTTCAATTAAATAAAGCGTTGAAATTACTCTCAAAGAATAATTAAATGATTAAACATTTAGAGCATGGTCAATTACCTTTGATAATCAATTAGCACTACATTCAAAAAGAGCGCTCCTTTAAACCTATCAATGAAAGGGTGCGGTCTTTTAAAAACAAGTTTTTCAGTCCAAACATAAACAAAACAATTTTGTGATGACTTGAAGTGCTTTTAATTTTTGTTTTGTTATTATTTTTTTAGTCATTAAATACCATTAAATGCGTAGGAATTCCGCAAAACATTTAATTACAAAACAACTGTTTTATTGATTCAAAACATTTAGTGTTTATTAAACGTAAGTCTCTTTTAAATTGAGTTACTTTTGACACAAATTAATAATTTCTGATTTCAATCAACTGTTGATTCATTAAAATCATTAATCTTTTTTTGACAATACTTTTTGATAGATGAAAGTCCTGTTAAAAATAGTTAATTTTAGATAAAACTATTATTTTTTTAATTAAATATAACATAAATTACTGATTAAAAGGTTTTCATTAAAATCTGTTTTTACAAATTGACTTCAATTTCATTTGAAATTCATTTCAGTTTTGACTTTAGTTTTGTTCAGTTTTTGAGTTTTTACTGAATTTTAGTTTTTATTTACAAAAAAATGAAACTGTTTTCAGGTTTTGTTTTTCGTTTAAGACATCTGTTGAATGCATTTCCTAAAAGATATCTTTTTTAACATATGATTGAAATACTGGTTAACAAACTGTTGGACTTTCGCTCAAAGAGTCAGTAATTTCATTACAACTGATTTGTTTGTCGTCTGATTTCAGGTATATCTGGCGTTGGATTCAAATGATGTGATTTTAAAGTAGACTAAACTCACGATAAAGTAGTCTTTGAGATCACTTTTTTTTACTCGTTTTCACTTTTATCACAAGTTTTCAGAAGTTTTTTAACCAATTTTTAAGGCAATTGTCTGTGAATTCACTGATAAGTCAATTGAAATGACTTTGAAGAGCCGACGAAACAAATCACTTCTATGTGATGACAGAAAACATGTGCCGCTTCCTACCGGACCCCTCAAGATAATCGGATGTCGGGATTTGATGACCGGTTTTACCAAAAAGGGCGGTGTTTTGGTCCGACTCTACTATCCGGCAGCAAATCAGTCGAAGTCTATTGAAGAGCAGCGCCTGATTTGGCCAAATTGGTTGCCTCACGAGAACTATGGCAGAGGATATTGTGAAGTGGCCGGCATTAAATGGGAACCGCTCTTTAGATTCCTCCAAAGAGCAAATGGCAATATTTTTATTCCTGTTATCCCAAACGCTAAGCCCTTACGTCCAAAGGATGGAACTCCATATCCGGTCATAATATTCTCTCACGGGTTAGGGGGTTGTCGTACATTATATTCATCCATTTGTCTGGAGATGGCTTCCCATGGATTTATTGTGGCCGGTATTCCCAAATCTAATCATAAATTTGATCAAAAGATTAATAAAATTGTTTAATATAGCGGTAGAGCACAGGGACAACACGGCCTGCCTTTCATTCTATGCCAAACAAATTCGGTATTCAATGAAAGACTCGAATCCAAACTTCTTCAGTGAAGTCGACGGACAGTTCGAAGACGAGCCCGACTTTGGAGATGAAATCGATGATCCAAATTATATTCCCCCAAAAGCTTTGGCTGCCGTTACTTCTGTTCCCCACATCGCTATGGAATGGGTCAGGTTTAGGAACATTCCTATCACTAGATTTGGGCGAAAGATCTATAATTTCCGTAACAAACAAATACATCATAGGGTTAGGGAGTGTTCCCGCGCTCTCGACCTCATCGAAGCTCTTCAGGCGGGATATGAATTAAACAACTTATTGGACCCACTCTTCGACAAAACAGAGTTTGAAGGACTTCTTGACTTAGAAAAGACTATAATTATGGGGCATTCAATGGGAGGCGCCACTGCTATTATGTCTGCCGGAGTGGAACAGCGGTTCAAACTGGCCGTATGTTTGGATCCCTGGATGTATCCAATCAAAGACGAAATGTTTGATTTGGTGACTCAGCCCATACTCTTTGTCAATTCGGACAAACGTTTGAACGACACCGAAGAGAATCTGAATAAAATCAAAGAATTAATACTGACGTCGACTACAAACGAACCGAACGACGAAGAACTTCGTAAAGCAGTTACTGTCAAAGGATCCGTTCATTTCAATCAATGCGATACTCCTTTTGTCTTCAATTGGTTAACAAAACTATTGATCGGATCATTTGGTGGCAAATCAAAGAGGAACAGATTCACAGCTCACGACATCTCTAATTATTTGTCCCTTTCTTTCATTGGACAACATTTGGGTATAAATCTGTTAAATGTATTGTCCTTTAAATCAATGGTTTGTTTGGATTTTGTTTAGAAATACCGATCAGTGAAGACGTGGAGACATATCTGAGCGAACAGAAGAAGAAAATTCGTCCCTCTTTTAAGAAGTAACACAACTCTCAGTATTAAATGTGATTAATGGTTGCCTTCATTTTGTTTGCTATTAATTAACATTTGTTTCGCTATTTTTGTGAATAATTTTCTATAAATCGTTTGAAAAAGTCTTTCAAAAAGCGTTCAAATTATTGGTTATTATTCTTGTGAACCAAATATTCACACTTTTTAACGAATTATTCACTATTTTTGCCAAAATTTTTGCACACTTTTAAGGGTTGGTTAGTATTGAGGAATAAACAGTACTTTCACTCATTTAACGAAAGGAATTCCTGCCAAAAGTTTTACACAAATTTTATGTTTATTCATATTTTATATAATGATTCATATGTTTTAATGTTTTTTGTGTTGCATTCAATGCTTAACACTTTAATTAAAGGCAATAATTATTTAAATATTTATCCCATAATTGAAACCAATTGTGAGACAAATATCCAAATCTTTCATTATTTCAATCTTTAATTCAATTGATTTCAAATAATTCAATAATTTTTAATCAAATATTTATTTATAACTTATTTAAGCGTTTTTTACAACTTTTTATTCATTTTCAACAATTTATTCGATATTTTAATTAATTTTGTATTAAGTTTTGAAAAATATAATTATTTTGTATAAAATAAATACAAAATTATTGTAAGAATCAACAAAACTATATATTTGTGACCAAAAAATGTTGTTTAATAAACAATAAAATTATTTACAATAAAAAAGTTAATTGATTTCAAAGTTAATAAACGATACAAAATAGAAAAAGTATTTATTATTTGAAATAAATTAATTTTAAGCCATTTTTGTATAGAAATGAATGACTTTTTATCGCTCTTTAGATTCATATATCAAAAGTCGATATAAGAAGAAAAATAGCGATTCATATGAGAATTGAAACTAAAAGAAGTACTGATTAAATGGTGTGACTTATGATAACAAATGCAATATATTTACAATTCGTGTCTTTTATTTCAATTATCTGATTCTTCTTTGATTCCACTCAAAGAAGACACTTATTTCCAATGATTCTGAAATTGATTTTATCAGAAAACTATAGTAGTTCTGGCGCTCAGAGGATTATGAGCTAAGATTAGGAGCTAATCTTGAGGTGTTCTCTCATATTCTGTGCACTCATTTACTCGATTAAATCAAAAACCACTTATTCTTACAAATAATTTACAAAAATGTTTTTAAAACAATTGATAATTGAATTGAATTAATGTAATTCTGTACTCAATTTGATATCAAATTCCTTCAAAACAAATAAATATTTACAGAAAATTACATTTTTATGGCTTTAAGTATTCATTTGATAACTTTGATTGA
Source organism: Minunthozetes semirufus (assembly GCA_034699985.1). Classification (NCBI taxonomy): domain Eukaryota; kingdom Metazoa; phylum Arthropoda; class Arachnida; order Sarcoptiformes; family Punctoribatidae; genus Minunthozetes; species Minunthozetes semirufus. The sequence continues at coordinate 5,449 of JAQIXD010000920.1, read as the reverse complement.
CTAAGATTTACCCATTGAGCCATTCATCTCCAAGTCCTTCATCTCCTCCTTTCCAATGTATAGGAGAGGTAGTCCTGACACCATTCCCTAACACCGAATTCGTCTTTGCAACAGAATGTGAACGCGTTTTCATTTTTGGTGATTTGCAAGCAGTCTGTGCAGACTTGAAGAGCAGCAGCACTTCCACAATTGCCTTGCAAATTGTTGAAATTGAGCAGGTAGTTACCAAGTTTGGTTAGCCTCATCCGAGTCGGATTCGATGATACCTTCACCGCAGAGATTGCAATACATGTAACCAAAAGAAGTACCAATTTTGACATAATTGACGTTTTATCGATTGAATCAAATATAATATTATTATTGTTTTTGAGACAATAATTGTATAAATGTTTCAAAAATTTGATAAATTGTTAGAAAACTTCGATTAACTCTTGGATTATAAATTGATATTTTGCTATACTTTTTGAATCGAGTAGAAAGTGATGGTTTATTAACACAATTCGATACTTTATATACTGTGCTCTTCTTTTTTTGAAGAGTTACGCCACTTAACCAAATGGAAGCCATTCGTAGGCCGGCCTTAAGCGATGGCCGACTCCCTAAATCGAGAAGATTCAAAGCCTAAGTATATTAAGATTTTGGTTCTGATTCGATGGCCATAACCAGGGGTTAAATAGAGGATGGGCTCTAACGAGTCAATTAGCACTGAATTGCTACGAATGATATTTTGTCGGTAAATCTCCACTACATTACAAAAGCGGTTAATTCGTGTTACGCCACTCAAAACGCTTCTTAACTCAATATTATGTAAACTTTATTTTCAAACAATTACCGACTCTTTTGCTTTTTAGATAAGCTTTTGGATGTTCTCCCAAAATGATAAGAATGGGAGCGAAGGGGGACAGCATTCTAGAGGGCAATAATGCAGAATATAAATGTCATGGGAGTGACGAATAACATATCACTGGACTCGACATTTGCCACTTGAATCACGAGAAATGACAGAATTGGAAATATTCTGGAAATTGTAATTCATTTGAAAGTTAGACAAAAGTCAAAGAATATACACAATTAAAGGGCGCTGACACTGACTGACGCCTTTACTGAAGGACAAACTGTGGTATGATTTGATTTTGTCGGCTCTTATCAGTTATTTCAAACTTTTAGTTCAGTTATACAAACAGTCCACTCAAATATCAAATATCTTTTAACTACAGAATATATTTTGTGTAAAAGTAGTGCAAAAGGATTAAAGAATTACAGATTTTTGTATATTTTCTTTGTATTTCATTTACACTAATATTTGATATTAAGAACTAATATTAAGAACAATAATGATATTCTTGTAATTTGTAAATACATTTGCACTTTGAATGTCTGTATTTTGACATACTTTTACTTTTTGTGGTAAAAATAAATAAAAGCAAACATAAGTAATAAGTAAATAGATTTTTATATTTATAAATATTTTGTTTACTTATGAGACGATAAACTCTATGGAATTAATAAATAAAAGCCATAAATAAGTATTTAATTAAATAAATATTTCAAAATATGTTCTTCGATAAGAATTTTCCATAACTTTTGCCAAATTTCTATAACTCAGAACCAAATCATTTTTTGTGTTACGTTAAAAAAGATGTCATTTTTCACGTAAATGGTTTGATATTAAGATAATGGAGTGATTTTAAGTACAGAGTTTCTAATTTATATCGATTCTAGTTTTAGAAAAATCCCAAACTTATTGAAATTTAATTGAAATAATCTTTGAATTAATAACTTTGAAAAATAATTTAAAGATAAGATAGACATAAAAATGTATGTAAAAGAAAAATCTGCGAAATATATCTTTTCTAATGTTCAGTCAATAACCCCATTAAAGCAATTTATTCGGATATTTTGAAATTGTGTCCAGAGCTTGGACTCCAGAGTCTGGAGTCCAGACTATAGTTCTTCCAAAATACTTTCCCAAACATTTAAAGTCGAAAAATTCAATTTATGAGTTGAAGTGTAAATAAATTTTAAATATTTTTATGGTCCGTAACTTATTTTTGTGATAACCAGATGTTAGAATTTTTTACCCTCAAAGTCACCGTCTTTTGAATGTTTTTCATCATTTATTTTGAAAATTATAATTTAGATGTATCTTACAGATCATTACTTTAATTGCCGCTACACTTTTACAAAGTATATGATGCAATGGAAAAACTAGCATGATTCATATTAGTTTTTATCAATAAAAACGTGTCTTTCGATTATAAAAGATTGTAATGAACCGATATTTCATTCAATTCTTTGATAATTATATAATAAAATTATGATAATTCAAATAAATTTCTTTTGATTCATTAAAATATTAATTATAATAAACAAAACTCTTGAAATTCTTTTATGGAATTATTGGAATTTATGGTGAGATCTATTCCAGCCTTGAATTTAAATAAATATTAAGTATATTACATCGAAAACAAACCCCAAAGCAATACCCTCTTAGTATATGAGGTATTTTCCCACAAATATCGCAAACATTTGAAGGCTTTTCCAAACTATTTATCAAAAAGTTATGTAATTCTATAATGTTTTCGAATTAACTTATTTATTGAGATTAAAAACAGTGATTTGCACCTAAACTAAGTTCCGAATAGATTATAAATTGATTATTATTTTATTATAATTATAATTTGGCTCATGTTTTACAGATTATTCATCTTGTTTTGAGAAATGAGTACACAATTTATATATTCTTCAATAATTATCTAAATTATTATGATTTAGTGAAAGATCTTATTTAGCCCTGAATTTTGACTTTAAAGGCTAATGTTATGTAAAACAGAGGAAGAGTTTTAAATAACTTTTTTGGACATAAAATATGAATTAAAGTCTAGAATATAACAACATTTATACTTCAGAATGAATTTGGTTATTCCGCGCCAAATATGTTAGTTATCCAAATTGAAAGTAAAATTTTAAATCCAAAAATGGGTTAAAATGTCAAAAATATTGCTCGAATTGAGTTTATTTAGTAAATCACTGCTTATTTATAAATAAAATTTGATGTCTTATATCCTGTTCTGTCAATCTATTGGAGTCACAATTATGTTATGGGAAAAGGGATTCAAGAATTGACGCTATATTTGTTGTGTTATCGCATTTCTGTTTGCTATAAGATTAAGCTTAGTTTCCAATAAATATTGAGATAATAATTGAATCATTTTTGATGACTTCTCTCATTTTAATGTCAGTTTAATCCAGTTTATTCACAAATTTAAAAATCAAAAATTTTATAACTTATCTCCTCTTATAGTTTAATATTACACATATTTACACATATTTTAACAGTTATTCTCATTGATCGACAATTTTACTAATTTGAAGACGTTTAGGAACTTTGTATTAAATTTTATTTTAAACGAATTAAACTCATTTACATATAAATTATAATTATATTAAGTATATAAAAGTAGAAATAATTTACTTCATTTCAGTTATTATTATTTTTATTATTATTGATATTTTAATAATTAATAGAACTATTGGTTTAAAATTTATTTAATATACTTATTTTAAAAAGTGTTTTGTGAATGATTTCTTATTTTTAGTGATTTACGCAAATTTATATATAATATGAGTACTTTTTATAGATTCGTTGAACTTTATTGTAATTAAATAAATGTTTTTGAAAATTTAATCAAAATTTGATTAAAAGAGTATCTATGGAAATAAAATAACTGATCACTGATCATCATAATCAAATAAATTTCAGAAATTTTTCTATCAGTTTATGTGAATAGAGAATATTCCGGTGCTTTCTATAAAGTTTATCACTTTTTTACTGCTCTCCAGACTTTATTTTGAACTTCGGGTGAAAGACCAATAATTTCAATATCTGCCATCAAATCAAAAATAAAGGCAAATATTCTTAAGATTTTATTGATTTGATTCAGAGATCACTCCTCCGACCAATTATTGACAATAATTTATTTTATTATTAATCCATTTGTTGTTATAAATGTTGTTTTGATAAGAATATTGTTTTAATGGAAAATCTCTATAAAAAGTCTAATTTTAGTGATTCTTGAAGTCAACCTTTGAGTTTTAGGAGTTTATGGTTTATTTGTGAACTAAATTTAACTCATGATATGATACAAAATTAGCAGTTTATTAACACACTTTGACTTCGATCTGTCGGCTGTCCTGAACGTGATCTCAAATCATATATAATTGTAAATAAAAATTAAAGAAATTGAAACTCATCTATCAATTATCTAATATTTAATATATTTATCCAAGTTGTAGTCAAATTTTTTATAACCTCTTCTTATTACATCAAAATTGATTCAAAAGATTAAAAAACTATATTAAATTTGTGAGAAACCATAATTATTGTTGTGCCTATACTTGTTAGATGCATTTACTCAAAATTGAATTAATTTATAAATAAAAGCAAAGAAGTAATTATTGAATAGTACTCTCTTATTACTAATATTATTAGTCTAATACATTGTAATATACAAATAAATTATATTAATAAATAAATAGCAAGTACAAATAAATAACATAAACAAAAATATTGGAATTGAATGCAATAATATCGAAGGATTGCATTAATTACAAAATATTGATCCGATTTTATTACGAAATTGTGAAATATATTTAACATTATATTAATTTTATTTATCTCAAGAGTAAACTTGAAATATGGGTTCAGGAAACCCATTGGATGCCTACTTTAGATGATTACCGGATTCAAAATTCATGTCAATCCTAATATAATTGTTTTGGTATAAACTTTTTAAAGGCATATATGTCTTTCGAATGAAAGCATCGAATCTATTACTTGAAATAAAAATGTATGTATAAATGTATAAGCATGCTCATTTGATCATTTGCAAGTTTGATCCATTCAATATGAGTTGAAGTAAAAATTGAAAATTGTCTCTATTCTAGTGAATGATATCAATTGAGATGAGATTTGAATCGTGAATCACATGAATTGTCGTTTACGTGACATTACTTTAAGACAAGGCTAACACTGATTAATAAATCAGAGATTAGTATTCTTGTGATCCAACCATTACTTAATATCTTTATTAAGAAGAAGAGGTCTAATCTTTTATTAAAAGAATTATATTATGCCATAAATTATCCCAAAATAATCATAATTTCATTTCAGACTTTTCCTGGTTATGTATAAAATGATAATAAAAATTCAATATTAAAAACAATTTCATTTTATTTGAGACAAAGTTTTAATATTTTTGATAACAATTTGAATACAATTTATCAAAATTACTATTGAATGCAGTTTAGAATAAATTTTTAAAAATGTTAAAAGAATTTGAGTTTTATATGTATAGTTGGCCAAAAGAAATTTTCTGAGAAAATTTCTTGAGAAATATTTCTAGAAACTTTCTATTCACAATTATTCGTTTCTCGAGTGAGAAATATT
>JAQIXD010000919.1:0-19330 GCA_034699985.1 Minunthozetes semirufus | reverse complement strand
TTTGTGTGCTGTCGGGCGAATCGATATCGAATTGATGGAGAGTCCAATTGGCAAAAGTGGTTCTCTAAACAAGTTTACATCACTAACTAATGGACAACAATTATTGTTGACTCAAACTGTCGGCGCGAATACATCGATCGCTACGTCAGAGCCAACATCTGAAGGTATGGTTTGAGTCTGTGCTTCACAGAGCATAGCAATAACATTATGCTAACAATCTGTGAACACTGGCACTGGCGCTGACACTCAGCCCCGAACTTGCATTCAGTAGAACCAGAACTTAGTGTTAAATAAGTAGTCGACTATAGAATAAGTGCATAGACTGTCATAGAGTGTCATAGACTGTAGAACTTAGACCGTAGTGTCGATCAGTAGTAGCGCTATATTATTGTTATTCTTAATGCTTACGATTGTTTGCTGTCGAGTCTAATGTATCGTCGATTATATCACAAAATGACTCAGATTTATATCCAGGATAAACACCCAAATCATCAACTCTTCGATGAGCGATCGCAACGATTCTCTTAAATCATTGCAAGTCTTGACATAAATCTTAATAAAACCAATCGTTCGCACAATGAATGGCTTCTTATTATTCGTTTCATTTATTCTAATATCAGGTAAGACATAGACATAGACATAGATATACAATATATTTGATACTAACAAATAGATTCTGTTTATAAAATTCTGTTTCGCTTTCATTCCTCTTATTTCTGTCATTTGTTTGCTTCACTTTTTTGGCTCGAATTCAAGTCCTAAAAGAAAAACTATTTTTCTTCTTCACTCAGTTTTATCTCTTTTTCAGAACTAATTTTATTAATGAAATTATTTTTTGTTTCAAATATTAATTGAATCAAAAAACTCATAAATATATTAATATTAATTTATGTTCTCTAAAAGCGATCTTCTTATAAGTGTTGCGAACATCCCATTTAATGCAATGTAAATCTAGTGTATCTCATTAAATACCTCCTCTCTTTCCCTCTCTTTCCCTCTCCCTTTCCTTTCCTGTCCTTTCCAAAGGAGATTACTTTAGTTTTTCAATCGAGAGAAGTAAATCACATGAAAGACAAGAGCGTTGCGAGTCTTACGACACTTTTTTGATCTGCAACGGAGAAGAATAGCTAATGTGTTTAATGTGCTTGAATTACCTTTTAAATTAATCTCAGTAATCGATGTGTGCAACAAAAGTTAGGCCAAACAATAAAAGTCATGTTATATGGTCTGAACATTCATACGAATGTATAAACAGAAGTCAGTGTTTAATAGTTTTCTCAGTACTAAGCCTTGAAAAGAGTAAAATATTATCCAATTTATTGTTAATTCAATAGTTTTCAGAGACGTTGTGTGAAATGTGTGAAAGTGTTAAACATTTTTCATTTGTATTCAACACTAAGGCCTCAAATGGAGCAACAATTCGAGCGATTCTTTCCTCAAACATTGGATTCAATAAAAACTGACACAAAATAAACGGCTTTTATATTACATTTGATTTCATTTTCTCATTTTCAACAGATTTGACGAATAAATTAAATCTTCGATATAATAACCTATTATTTTCTCGTCTATCAAATATCATTCGCTCACATAATTGCCAAAATGAAATGAGCAAGATAAAAATTTGTTTTTACTAATTAATTTAGAACGGATCTAGAACGTTCCGGATCAAAGATTGCATGTTTTTTCGTAAATATTTGAGTTAGGAATACACTATTATTTATATAATAATAACAAAACTGATAACATTTCTTGATTTGTTTTCTATGTTTCCTTGTAGTGAGAGCATGATCATGGTATATGAGTTTGTTGTTAAGGAGGATTTTCCAAACAATTAAGATCGCTTTTACAGAATTTGAGTGCAATTGAATACTTTTAACAGAAATTTCTGTTTGGTTCAGATAATTGCACTCCAATATCATGGTATAACATTAGAAATAAGATGAAAAATAATATTACCATTGTGAAATTTATTACATGACGTGCTTGACGTGACAATAGTCATGAAATGCACGAAAACCAGAATTGTTTTTATTATGAATTCAATGCATAAAATCTCATTATTTTACTACAAAATGAATTCAATTATTTTTTCGGTCAAAAACTTCATAGAATTTAAAGTATTATTAATTATATTTTAATTATAATTTAATAATAATTTTAAACTCATTTTTATTAATTATAATTAAATAAATGACATTTAATAACATGTTATTAGGAAATGAAATATTTTGAGCCAACATTTCTGAGATTCTTTAGAATTCAATTCGAGTCATGTTTTCAGGGATTAAAAAATGAAATCATTTCTGAAATTTGATTCGTTCTCACAATTTATGTATTCTTTGGGAATATTCTTAAAATGTATGTTAAAATACACACATTTTTATGATTGAGAGACTATTCTTCTGATAAAAAGCATTACCTCTAATACTCTTTGATATTTTATATTAAGGGAGTGTGGCGTAGCCAACAGTAGCATACTTCCTGAGGATGTCATCTGGACTATTCTTACAAAATATTTTGTGTTAATAATTTTATTGAATCCAATTTTAGCGAAAAAGCTCATTAAAATCGTGTTTTTGAAGCCTTTCTTCTGCAGATTTAATTGTATTTAAAAATCACTTCAATAAGAAGCAAATCCTTATTCTGTTCTCTGATTTCAATGAATTTGTTGGAAAAATCCATTAATGGTGTGTTGTGTCAATTCAGTAGACATTAAGCCTTCAATTATTATAATAATATAGTTTAGTGACATAACTAACCCTCACTACAAACACACCTGAAGTCACTCTTTTAGCTGCACTTATGATAGTTTTGGTCTCAACTAATCAATAGTTAGAATCGATTTTTAAGCTCAAAAAACAGTGTATCAAATGTTATATAGAATTCAAATGACCTAAAAGTTATTACTTTTGAGGTCTGCTATAAAAATATGCAGTTTTGTAATGAATGACTCATAAAAACTAATGGTTGGAAACATATATAATATTTTTGCTGAGCTTCCAATGAAACGAATGCTTTTTAATAGATTATAAAAAGGATAAGTTAATAAAAAATATAACTATATTATATGAACTTGGCCTCAACTACTCTACCATTTAATCAAATCTCGTTTATAAGACTCACTGAGAAAATTATATTAATGCTTTTTATCGATCGCTTAATCAAGATAACAAACATTTTGTGATTTATCATTTTTAGCCCAAAACAGTGAGATTCGTGTTTGTCATTCACACCTCGCTGAAGTCATATTTATCTTAGACATCAGAAGTACCTTAAGAACAATATAAAGAATATCCTTATCCTTAGTAACTGTGCTGTTGTTGGAAACCATATTAACATTTAGAAAGCACTGCAAAGGCTTTAAAATATTATTTTTTATTATTTTTTCACAGGATTTGTGTCAAAGAAATTTTGTCGAATCCTATATTTTTGCTTTAAATTTAATCTTTATGTGTCTTTATATGTCTTTATGTGTGTCCATAAATTGCTTATTTCGAGCAAAGATCAAGTTCAATTTAATATAAGGCTTTGATTGCTAGAGAATAGATTGTATTCCCAGTAGTCGTGTGTTGAAACCCTTCTAAATGTTTGAATTGAGAACAGAATTGAAAAATTGTATATCTCCTCAAAAAACGACCACATTTTCAAACTTTATTACAGAGTATTAAAGAAGAGTTTAGTGTTTAGTGGGAGGAATAGGTATCGATTGGTTGGAAATCATAGGCTCCACAAGTTTTGCTGATTTTAGTTCACTATTCGAGTCGTGTCTTAAATGACAAACAAATAATTTATTAGAGTTTATTCGGAACAGAGTTTTGCTATTTTCTCACATCCAATTCAAATGCCTTTCCTCTTCAATACCAAGAGTATTGATTGATACCGTCACAAGAACTCAGGATAGTTTCCTAAACTTTTGAATTTAAATGATTAAATTTAAGGACTCTTTTCATTTCTTTCAAATAAAAACAATAGAAGAAATAGTGTTTGTATTGTATTTTACGCTCTAAAGGTCTAATAGCCTCCACTTTAATACTCTAATCGATAAATGTGTGAAATAATTAAATTTTTGTCTCTATTTTCAGATCTATTCGAAAGAATTTACGGTCAAAATGAAAACAATTGCCAGGATTTAAGTCAATGTGTGAACAAACTTAGAGAACTGACTAACGACGAGAATATGGCTTTTGCTTACAATGAAGAGCATCTCGAAACGCTTTGCGGGTAAGTCATACACAAGTTATACTCCTTTTTAAGTGGTGTCAAATGATCTTGATTTTCAAATTGAAAACATTTGTGTATATTATGCTCTATCTGTGCGTTCATTAATTTCTAATTACTATTTTTGCCTCTTTCTGCGACTCCTTTTTGCATTCAAACAATTGTGTGAATAGAATCGTCAGATTAGATGATTGTAGGGTTGGGTAGAGTAGAGAAGTATTGATTTCTTGAGACTATAACTTATTCAGTATAAAAGCGATGAAAATGGTCTCAGGTCTCGACTGTAATGAACTTGGAATAGAAATTCGATCGCAATCTCCGATCTGTGAATTATAGGTATATTTATCAGAGTTTGTACTCAAACCACATAAGACTCAGATATAAAGTATTTGAAACAAATCTGAAATGATTTTGATTTCAGTCGGCAAAACATTTTTATGCTGTGCTGTCGATAAAATTCCTTCAATAAAGTGAAGTAAAATTTTGATCGATTTTCCTAAAATTAATTCTTATAATACCATTTCTTTGATATATTGGAGCGCTGTACAGGCTTTCCCTGAATAACCCAGAGTATAGTCTTCAGAGCATTCAATCGAATCCAATAAAAAACTTATTGAAAAACGATTAAATCATATTTTATCGAAATATATGTGATATTTGGCACTATTTTCAATAAAAATAATGATATTCATTGAAATTGAATCGCAATTATTATAATATGAATATAATAGTTATATAAATAATTAATTTATTGTCGATTTGTGTTAGATATGAAAGAAATAAAAAGCAATTTTATAGACATTTAATTAGAATTTAGATTGAATTGCGTTAAGCCTTTCGACGACTAATATTATTGACAATAATTGGATATAAGAATGAGACGAACAGAGCATTAGTGAAATTGATGGCAATGGATGGCATTCATTCACTTTTGATCTTAGCTAAAGCTTTTGATGCCAACCATATCCAGGCCTTTTTGATTTTTAGGTAATATCTGATAAGCTTCCATCAAATATAGCAATTGATGTGAATTTCACGGACTCTGGACTTTCTTATTAACGTCTGAATAAAAGAAACTATAAGTGAGATAACGAGAAGTGTGAGATGCATACCATTGCCCGTGCCTTTAGGCTGACCATTGCTGTCCCTTTGAAAATATTTGGCGATTCCCTCTCCTAATGTATCTTAACAGAGAACAGATAACTTGATGTTTGCCAAAGCAGTGACAAACAATAGAGTTTCGAATCTCATTATTTCCTTCATTTACCGATTGATGGTTTTGTGTCACACATACAGAAAGTTGAAGATAGCGGTCGATTGTGTCAATACATTCATGAAAAAATGTCTGGACTATACCTCTCAAATACAATACGAAGCCATGACTAATGGCACTCAAAAACTGATCCGAGATCTCTGCATAGACTCGCCTTTTAGGAAAGGTTTGCATTTGATTTCTCTTTGGAATCAATGAATACTAATAAACGACTTGTTTTGAACTCAGAATATCTAAAACACGCAAAATGTTATCACAAACACCAAAACGAATTCAGATACTGCTCTGAAAAATACTTCACCGACTTTAACAAATATAAAGAAGAGGACCAATCCATTCAAATCCAACTCTGGTGTTGGTCTGTATCAACACTCACTTTATTTTACTTTATTTAAATTCTGTTCAAAATATGTTGAGTGATGTTAAGGATATGCACCAATTTTATTGACAAATAACTTGAGGCCATTCCTTCTTATTTCAAAGAATTCAAAATAGATTACTCTTTTTTGGTATATTTTTATACAATAGTATAGAATTATTTTATCCTGTTTAAAATTGAAGATAAATTTGAATTTTTGACAATAATCCCCAAACCATTAATTCTAATAGAGTTAATTCTGTGAGAGAATACCCTGCTCTTCCTTTTAATTTAATGATATGAGTTGTCATGAATTTAAAGATTTCTCAAAACTCCCAATTCTATGAATTCCCAAAACAGATGAAAGTCAGAGATTTATGTTATTGTATTTGTAGTTCATTTTGTGAGATAACCATTTGAAAGGGTATATAAAGAATTTTGTCGTTGCATTTAAAATAAATTAACATGTCACTTGATAACTGTGCTCTTGGGAACTATAGTATCTAGAAAATGAAAATAGTAACTATAGTTGACGTGAGTGAAGGAAAGGTCATTTAGATTTGCAAATGAATTCCACAATCATTTTGATATTATTTGAATGAATTTTTTAAAGGATTTATCGTTTAATTAACTGAAAGTCTATAGAAAATGAATTTAATTTTCATTTATTATTATTGAAGTAATTTTGATGGACATCGTCAGTGCATTTATGATTCTGTGCTCCGACATTGTGGGAACGGTATATAAAACAATTGAAGCGAAATTATCATTAGAGATAACTGAAAATGATATGTTACTCCCAAAGAGGCAGCCCATTTGGCCAAAAGCATTGTCACAACTGGGGGTGGACTACTTGTATACCATCATTGTGGTCATAATTACACGTGGAACTCTCCTCAATGCTCTTCTTCTTCTGGTGTCTCTCATCAGTCAACCACTCATTGGCCACACTTTTGGATTATTATAATTTTGTCGTTTGTTTTCCTTTTATCAAATTTGTGGACATAAAGACTGAGTCATTAGTGGATCAGATGAAGAGACAAAACTACAGAATTGTGTAAATATTTGATTAATAGTATTGATATATAAATAATCGATTTTTCATGAAAAACAATGTTTCAAAACTCAATTTCATTGCATATATTGATATTTAAGACATAATAAGAGCCATCACTTTGTAATCGATTCTCTATTTATATAAAAGTTATATAAATATTAATATTCTGTAAATTATTAGGATTTTTAAACTATCGACAAACCAAACAACAGACTCATTGAGCACTGGACTGCTCTCAAAGTCTATGTGTTTTGAGTGACAAAAACAAAATCATTAAAATAATCCGACAAAAAGCTAATCTAATGATTAACTTCTGTGCCTAAGAATATACGTTTGAATTATATTATGAATTCATGTAATATATAACAGAATATTCTTTATTCTAATCACAGGTTTGTTTTGTGTTCACTAAAAAGCTATTCATTATTCAATACTTTCGCGAATAGTATGCATCGGATATTGATTTTGAAAGTTATGTTTCTCTGTGTTATGTTTTATGTTATGATATGTTCAAGAATTTTGATAATCTATTTATAGCAATCAATTCAACTGTTGATAAATGTTTTAAATTATTTAAATTCATTTATTTATTGAATAAAAGTTTAATCGATTTCTATTTCTATTAAATTGTATTAAAATTTATGAAAAGATTTAAAAAAGAATTTTCTTTTCGTTTAGAATATTACAGAATATTTCAGTTAATCCTATTATTTCACTTCAGTTTCATCGGAATATTTTCCTAGAATTTTCTTCAACAGAATATTCTTAAACACTATATAGTGGTTGAGTTATCAAAATGTGATTTCTCAATATTGTCGCCAATTTTGACGAAACTATAATTTGAATGTTAAGATATAGTGGATATTCTGTCATAAAATTTGATATCCGATGAGTTTTGTATTTATCCAGTGCTGACACTAAACCAAACAGTGTTTCTCATTTCAATTTCCTTCGAAACGCAAACAAATTGGTCGACACTTATGTACAGAAAATAAATGAAAGCGAACTCACAATTATTTCTTCGGCAAAAAAAAAATTAAAGACATATCTCATGTCTTGAGATTAGCCTCTATTTGGTAGAGGAATCAGTTGAACAAAATACAACATAAGAGTTGCGATCATTAATTCTAATTATTTTTATTTTCATTTCTGAGTTTGGGGTTCAATAGGAAAATAAGTCAAATAAAAGAGCGATTAATTGGTATAAACTTTTAAGGGATTTACTTCCAAATGATTTAATAATCAAAATAATGAGAATTTAATGAAATAATAATAATTTAATGAATACTTTAAAACATAAATAAATATATAATTAGATATAAAACAAAAACTCATAAAATCAATGTTTTATTTTCTAAGAGTTAAAAGAATTTTATAATTTTAATACAAAACAAAAATTATATTCAATTGAATGCAATTAAAAACAATTAAATGAATTGATGGCAAACTTCGCCGACACTCAAACATTGGTCTCAGTTTGTCCACTACTGCTCGAAGAGGGGGAGGAGTATCCAAGAACTCTTGAATCGCTCGAAATCTTTGAATTTGTGGTATCAGTTGTGGATGAAGTCTGCGATTCTTTACTAATCTCTTTGCCATAATTGATGGTAAGAGGTCTTCGGGTATCCATAGGCTGATCATTGCTTTGTTGTCCTGAAGAACCAGAAGACGAAGTCTTTGAAAGACTTGAGGGCGAAGTCTTTGAAAGACTTGAGGGCGAAGTCTTCTTCTGCTGACTAGGACTGGACGATACCTCTCTTTTAGGGCTTGAATCTGGAGTAGTGATGGTCTGACCGCTACCAACAATTTGGTCCTTATTTCCGGAATTCAAACCCTTTACGTCATTCTGAGTATCGGAGCACTGATTTTCAGAGACTTTCACCGCTTGAATGCTCTGTTGTCCACCAGTTTTTTGGATTTCTGGTGGCCTTCCTTTGGCTTTTTTGCCAGTACTGCGACGGACACCAGTTTGTGATGTGCTCTGACTGTTGGGTTTGTTCTGTTGTCCGGCATCTGATCCGTTGTTGTTCTCAGTGTGTGAAGTGCTCTGACCAGAGACCACAACCGGCGAATTGCGATTCGTCACAACCACGGGTTGGAAAGCAGTGATTGGGTGTTGGTTCTGGTCTTTACACGAACCAAACACACAATAGCAGAGACATAATAAGAGCCCTAAAGCTATGACACCGGCGGGAATCGAAATATAAAGATTTATGTCATAAACAGTTTCAGTGACCGCTAAATATGAGTAAAACAGTAATTATTTGACTTTTTTATCAAAACATTTACCTCTAGTGGATGACTGATTCACTTCCGATGGTTTACCCGAAGACAGTACTAAATAAAGTGATATAATTGTGAAGATTTTGAGACACATTTTTGAAAATCTTTGAATGTCTTCAATACTAACTTCGAGTTTGAGTTGAATTCGAAATAAGGTTTGTTTTTGAAATGAATGAATGAATTAATCGCGAGATAATTGTTTCTCAGTTTTTGTATTGTATTGTATTGAAAGCTGACTCTCACTTCGATTTCAATTAAATCTCAAATAAAACTTATATTCATAGCATTTAAACCAAAATTTTATCCTTTTCTGAAACTATGTATTCAAAGATCATAAAAATGTTTTTTCTTTTTCTGTATTTGAGACAAATATATGGAAAGAAATTCTGAATTTAATCAAATTGTAATCTTCGGTGGAATATGTTCGCAAAATGGAAGTTCCATTATGGAACCCATTGACTGGACATCGGTTGTGGCCTTTGGAATGGACCGCATATTATCTGACTTTAGACTCTAAAGTTTAGAGAAATAGGTTTTCATTGTGAAGTCGTTTTAATCGTTAAGTAAAACAAAAATTATGAGGAATTCTCTCTTTTCTAACAAATGGAGTGAAAAACAGATTTTGATTTTAATTGAAATTCAAGGATACATTTGAAGGATAAATCTGAGCCTCTGTTTCCCAAATTATATTAAACTGATGATAAATCAATCTTTTCAATGTGTCCTCCATATTAATTACAAGATAAGAAATCATGATCTACTAAAATAGTTAATCCTTTATTAATAATAATTTCGAGTATCATCAGTAGAAATAGATTTTGATTGAAATCAAAGAATTTTATTTTTGAAAGGATTTCCTCAAAAAAAATTGTTCTGAAAATCAATTAAAAAACTGAAAGTCTTTTATAAAAACAATTTTGTGATAATTTTTCAGCTAAATTGTGTCAGAATATAAATGACAGGAAAAGTGTGAAAAATAGGAAATATCCATAAAATGAGAAAGTTTTCTATAAATTGCTTTTACTGTGTCTTTGATAACCAGTTATTAAGATTTAAAAACTAATCATCAGAGGAGCGAAGCCATCCCTCTGAGGAATTCATGAGTATTTGTTTTTCTCAAATTTGAAGACTTTGTGTAAAATAAGTCTCAACAACTGGTTTTATTGATTTTATCCAGACTATTAACATCTGGTTCTATTTGTAATTTTAAAACACAACCAAATTCTGTTCGATAATTCAAATCAATAATAATACTAATATTCTCTCATTTTTTTCTCAAAAGAATAAATTCTCTGAAATTATTTTGAGTCAAAAGAGGAATACAAATCTGTATTAAACTAATCGATAGAAAATCATTTTAACCATTGATTTGATTATTAATTATGGAATTCATTAAACTATCGATTATTTTGTTATTAGTTTTTTGCGAGACTTTGTGTCAGACAAATACTAGAAGTTCTTCGCGTCGGAATAGTGTGAGTGATCTCCAGTTTAATGAGCGAAGAGGTGGTGGTGGCGGCGGCGGTGGTGGTCAGGGAAATCAATGCTCAAGGACCTATTCGGTCGATCACCTGGTTCTTTCTCTGCAGTGGCCGACAAGTTTCTGTTGGGTTAATCAACGCTGCAATAGAGAAGTAGATCACAATCGGTGGCAAATTCATGGTTTATGGCCATCCAAAAGAAGTTTTGGCGAAAGTCCACAATTTTGTTGCGGCGATCGCTTTAATTCTCGTACTTTGGATTCAATAAGAGATCAATTACTACTTAAGTGGAAAAGCGTACGCGAAGACGCGAGACATGAACAGTTCTGGCGCCACGAATACAACAAACACGGAGGATGTGCTCAAAGACTCTCAGATAGACTGTCCAATCAATTCAAATACTTCAATACAACTCTTGGTTTATACGATTCGTATCCAATAAATGATTGGTTGCAAAGAGCAGACATTCTGGCAAATAGTGATCGACTTTATTCTGTTAATAATATTCACGACTCAATTGAAACTCAACTCAAAGCTCGAGTCCGACTCGAATGTGGACCTAATCCCGACCCTCGACCTGACTCACCACCAATTCTAAGCGAAATTCATATTTGTTTAAATAAAAATAATTTGAATCCAATTGATTGTCACCAAAGAGATGACAGACAATGCTTTAATCCTAATATTAGGTCCAGATCTGTATTATTCCCAAAACATTCTTAAAGTATTTCTCAAAACATTTAAAAATAAAATGCATTTTCAAAACAAATAAAAATTTTGAAATATTTTGAATTCATCTATAGTATAGATTCTATACTTATATACGTATATCTATGTTTTAAAAGTTTAAAGTCTTGAGAATATTCTGGTGAAATAGATGGTGCAATAGATGGCTGTCACGATAAAGTGATCAAATTCATCATAAGTTCATCACATATAAGACTCTCCCCTTAAAACGTATGTGTTTTGTGATTAACTCATTTCATAGGATTTCCCACTATTTGTGCGCACTTTATGTTTGACAAAAGGGGCGGTATTTTGAAGTGAAATACGGTATTTGTTTACAAAGTATTGCATTATTTTTGTTATTTGTTTTTCGCCAAAAATGTTCTTAATTTTGTCCATAAATTAATTGTATTCAGAGATCAGTTGTTTAGTATTTAAGTCAAAAGTATTACTCAATTATATGTATTTATACTTAACTAAAGACATTTAACAGCTTTAATGGCTAATTATCGGAATAACTATTGCGAAGATCTTTGGTCCTCCGATGACTCTGAAGATGATGACTACAATTATCTCAAAGCACTCGATAATCTCAATTGGAATACTTGCAGAAGAGATACCGGGGTTTCGAGTAATTCACGTCCGATTGAAAGGCGAAATGTGGCCAGAAATGGGTCAAAACCAGCTTCGAGAGTAGCTATGAATCAAAGTGCGAAACCGGCGGTTGCCGTCAAAAGTAAATCAAACCGCAATGACTTCCTCTTGAAAGACATTATTGCCTCAGAAAGTGATAAAACAAAAGATAAGTCGAAGGCTGAGACCGATAGTGACAGTAAAAAACGAGACTTCGATTTAATGGAAGACAATGAAGACTTCGATGACATTGTGATCCCATCTGTCGATGACTCTAAGGATAAGAATAGTAATAAAGACAACAAAAGTGATAGTAATTCAAGTGAACCGAAGAATAAGAGAACAAAAGTGGACGACACTGCATATGATATCATAGATGTGGTGAATCAGAAGAAAGCGAACCATCAAAAGATTGTTTCGAATAATAATAACAAAAATAGTGCTAAAAGTGATTTAAATCGCGTAAAGAACAGTAACAGACTCTTTGGTAAAGCCTTTTCGCCGACTGTGTACTCCCCAGAAGTGCCGGTTATGCAGAGATCTATTGCTCCGCAAATAAGTGATATTCATGTCATTCAAAAGGCTCTTACATTTTCAGAGGACAGCACTGCTTTAGAAGACAGCAGATTCTCTCCGAACCGTATTCTCACAATAATTCTGGATTGGAATACAAAATGGTTGCAGGAATGCGGTCCTAATGAAGTGCCAAACCTTTTGAGCCCTTTTGGTGAAGGCATTGGCCTTAAGACCTGTTATGAGTCTCTCGAGGAATACCAGTCGGCGTATATACCACTCATCCTATTTGAGACGTGGGCTCAGGTTTATAAAGACTACATCAGTAGTGTTGAAAAGGACTTCCATTTCGAAACAGTTCGCGGACCAGAAATCAATTCCGACTCAAACTTTCTTAAACTTTGTTTACAAACAGTAGTTCCTAAGAGTAGAGTCCATCTCTATCCCGCTGAGGGACAGCTCCTCCTATTGGAGTTGACCACTGATTACGGCGCCAATAATGAGAAGAGAAAAGTTGTTCTTTTCGCTTATGTCAATGACTTTGTCTGCTTAAAGGTCACCTCTTCTGTAACACTACCGCCCGGAATAGCAATGCCTTCCTCTCAGGGCAATCCTCAACTTCTCAAATATTTTGTTGTTCTGAGCAAAAAACCGATGAGAATAAGTTCCGGACAAAAGATTAATGTCCGACCAATTCATTATTTGAAGCCAACGATGAGACAAATTGATTTGATTTCAAACCTTCACACCAGTCCTCTCTTTAAAGATATACTTAAACCGCGGCTCTTCACCTGTCAGGTAGTGGTACCGTCCACTGTATCACTCAATGCCGTCAACTTTAATAATTCTCAAAACAGAGCAATTGTGGGCAGTTCTGAAGCATTAAGTCGTCCATACGCTGTGCCAAAAGTTCTATTCATTCAGGGACCTCCTGGAACAGGCAAAACGCATACTCTTATTGGAATAATTAAATACATTTATCTTCATTGGGATAAAGAGGACCGATTGCCCCGAATCCTAATCTGTGCGCCTTCTAATGGCGCCGTCGATGAAATCAGTCGAAGACTTTACAGGGAAAGACATTTCTTAGCCAAACACAAAGTGGAAAAACACAGCCGACCTCTTCGTTGCGTAAGAGTGGGAAAGGAGTCTCAAATACATCCCGACGCTCGACAAATACTCTTCGAAACACTTATTAAAGATAATTCCGATAACGAAAAGAAACGTCTAAACGATCAGAAGGAGAAGAAAACTAAAGAACTCGAGAAAAAAATGTCTAAATTGGATCAGGATTTGGCCAATTATAGGGCTAACAAACAAACTGAAGAACTCCGTCGCGCAGAGAAAGAGGCGCAGGTTTTGATGTTTGAAATGCAAAAGATAAGTACCGCTAACTCTAAAGACGATTCAGAGAAGGATAGCAAAAGTCGCCTCAGAATCGATATTATGATTAAAGCAGACATTGTTTTGTCGACACTTAATAGCAGTCATTCGGCGCCAATCGAGAAGTTATACAATCGTTTCGGTCCGAAAACCTTTGATTGTGTTATAGTAGACGAGGCCTCGCAGTGCAGTGAACCCGAGTTATTGATGCCTTTGGCCTATAAGATGACTAAAATGATTTTGATCGGCGATCCCATGCAATTACCCGCAACTGTTATCTCAAAGAAAGCCAGTAGTCTTCAATTGGGGCGCTCTCTCTTCGAGCGATTCTTTCATTTCTTTCGTGAGCGCGAACGGGAAGACCCAAAGGAAACCAGTCCTATACTAATGCTGACCGAACAGTACCGAATGCATCCACAGATATGTCACTTCCCTTCGAAACACTTCTACGACGGAAAGTTGGTCTCAAATATTAAAGTACAGAAGAGTCGCGAATCAAAACTAAAGCCGTATATTGTGTTCGATATAACGGATTCTTTAGAGAATAAGAAGGATCCGACCAATAAATACAACGAATTAGAGGCCGGTTTTGTGATCCGTTTGGTTAATCTTATCGATGATCTCTTGGATTCGACCACAATTGCAGACAATAGAAGCGAAAAATATAAATATAGTGTTGGAATCATTACTCCATATAACGGACAGAAATCATATTTTATGAGTAAATTAAGTGACAAAACATTTAAGAATATCATTCTTGAGGTCAATACTGTCGATGGCTTTCAGGGACAGGAGAGGGATGTTATTATTCTATCCGCTGTTCGAGCGTTTGATAATCAAGTAATCACTTCCAATAAATGGCAAACCATTGGATTCCTTGACTCAACTCAGAGAATGAATGTGGCGCTGACCAGAGCCAAGTACTCAATGATTTGTTGCATATCTGGCCGTTCCCTCGAAACTAATAAAGACTGGAAGTCTCTAATCGATGACGGAATCCGAAGAGTCAACTGTCGGTTCAAAGTTCCCTCAACTCTGAACAACGATAAGCTCAAGAGAATGTTATCCGCAATTGAGACCATCAGTATTGCGGACTAACTCTTTGTTTTATTGTTAGGTTTGATTACTAAACAAATTTTCTCCAATTGTTTCTCCATTTTCTATATTTTTCATAATTGAGTCAAAAATTGATGTAAATTATTGTCTGAAATTCAATTACTTTCGAATAAATTCATTCATTAATTATTTTTCAATAAATTATTTTGTTTTTAAATAAACGTTTCATTAAAATAAGGAAAAGGCATTCAATTTAATCAATCATTTCTAATAAAAATTCATATCAAAGAATAATAGTCTGTCCTATTGGTGTAAATTAATCAGTCATATATTCTTTAACAGTTTATTTACAGAACTGAGTGATTGATTACTTTATTTCAATTCTTGAACTAAATATTACTATTTATTATCATTTCATTCATTAAAAGTAAAGATGATTTTGGGGCAGACTCTGGGGGCAGACCTATCGAGAGAATCACTTTTAATACGTTGTATATGAATATCGCATAAGTTGTGATCGTTTCAAACGTTTGTCACATTTGGGAAGATTTGTCTCATTTTTTGTTTGATTTGATTGTCTTTTAAACACATTTTAGTCAACTAATTGTCTCTTAAATAACAAATCATTTGTCGATTAAATAACAGAATAAAGATTTTGTGGACAAAATATTAGCACTAATTGATCCCTTCATCTTAGGACAGTGATGGCCGATGAAAATGAGCCGGTATTTTAAGACAATTCAAAGTTTTTGATAAATTGTAATCAGTTGTCTTCTCCAACAGTCAGTTCCCGCAACAGTTGAAGAGCCGTTGGATTTAATTCGTTTGAGTTTAGACGAAAGGATTTACGTTAAGATGAGAAATGAAAGAGAAATCAGAGGACGTCTTCACGCCTACGACCAACACTTGAATATGGTTTTGTCTGATGTCGAAGAAACCGTTACCACTGTTGAGATCGACGAAGAAACTTACGAAGAGGTCTATAAGACTGAGAAGCGCTCAATTCCTATGTTATTCGTTAGAGGAGATGCTATTATTCTGGTCTCCCCTCCGATTCGTTCAACAAATTGAGTGATTTATTAAATATTTGACTTTTTTTTACTGACTTTATCTTTATTTTCAACTTTTCTACCATTTATTGATTCTTTGAGTGACTTCTGAATAACATTTTGTGATTAAATTCAGTGAAAAACTCTTTAATTTGTGACTTATTTGTGACAAAACCTATAAAATGAGTGAAAACGAACCAAATCTTCACAATTCTGTGAAACCTTTGAGTCAAAGAAAACGTTTGATATCTTTCGGTGGTTACGACCCTTTGGTCGAAGAACTCATGTCAGATGAAACATATAAACATTTTGTTTCGGAGGACTTAGATTCGTCTTCAATACCATCTTTAGATGGAATGACAATTAATGAGCAGATAATTAAGATAACGAATGGAATCGATCTCTTGAATAAAAATCTTCATTCTTTGGTTCGCGACAAATACGACGATCTATTGGAACAGTCGAAGAATTTTGACACTTTGGAGGACGTCCTCAAAACAATTCAAACTCGAATTCAGGGTTTATTGAGTGGAGTCGAGAGAATTCGGAGCAAACTTGTGGACCCCTATAGTCGTGTCTGTCAGCAGATCGTTGTATTGAATAGACTTCAGACAACTTGTGATCTTTTGCGACAAACTATAAGAATCGCTTCTTTGGCTAAACGTCTTAATGAAAGCCGACTCGAAGAAGCTGAGGACACACTTCTCGTAAGAGAGATGAGTAAAACAGGTGTTTATATCTCTCAAATCGAAGCCATTGTCGCTGAAGACACAGACAATAATTTGATTAAAATAAAAGTAATTAAAGACGATTTGGAAGCCGTCGTCCAACTCAGGAGCAATCTTTTGGAAAGGTCTGACCAAATGTTTAAGACTGGTATTGAACAACAGGACAATAATCGTTTGAATGCTGTCCTTCAGGTCTTTTACAGTCTAAAAGTATTAAATCAAAAGTTGAGACAATTTATTGATGAAAAACAGTCCTTCATTTTGAGCTTAATCGCTGAAGCGTTGGATATCTCTGCGGCCATTCAGAGCAAGGGTTCAGCTCCGGGAAGAGTTATTATATCGATGACAATCGCACAAAACACATCTTTGCGGTCAACTCTTCGCCAAAATGTCGAAACACTTATGGATAACATTTACATCGCTTTCAGTCAAATCAGTTTAATCTATAGAATACTGAAGAAGAAAAGGGATTCTCTGACCAATTGTTATCTAATCGAACAAATAGAGTCTTCAGATATGAATGGTTTGAACCAGTTCTGGACGACTGTCACCAAATCATTGTCCGAACAGCTGAACAAAGCAGCCAATGAGTCACCTGTTGTTCGACAGGCGCTCGAAACAGAATATCCTAATTATCTGAACTCATTTAGTGAGTTATGGAAACGAATATCTCGTGACCACAAAGATATTGAGGCAGAAAAAGTAATTCGTTCGACAATGCAGTCCTTCGAGAGAACGTCAGTTTATTACTTGAATTTAATTTTTATCCAAAACTAAGACAATTGTTTTCAAACAGATATTTGTCGCGTTCGCTATCAGTTCTCTTCGATTCTGTTAACAAAGTATTTGCCGACGCAAAGGACGACCTGATGTCCAGCTCTGGAGACTCAGGAGATGCCACAAATGTTCCTTCTGTTAGTAATCCTTATCGAGGGGTCAAACCATTTAAATAACTTTGTTCTAAATATCCGTTCTTAAGGTCGAAGATATCGAGACAATAGTGCGTCACATAACCAGTGAAATACGTTTATCGAGTGTTGATCCGATCCTTTGTCGATCAGTCGCTAAAAACATAACAAAAACCATTAATTTATTTGTCGTCAAATGCGAACAATTGAGTTCAGTTGACGGCAACTCTACTCAAGTTATCGGAGCTCTAACCCCGAGTCAGCGATTGAACGCCACAATCATTGATAGACTCTATGTTTTTCAATTGAAAATCAAATCACTTTTACTTTCTCTGAGCTCTCCCTCCGATGTCCTCAAACTTATAGAAGAATCGATGAATTGTATCGAAAACCTTATGATTAATATAATGAATCCAATTATCAATTCAGTGATGGATGCGATCGAAGCCATTCTTTTGACGATGCATTCGGAGAACTATAGCGAGTAATCTATTAATCAATTCTTTTCTTTTTATCAAATTTTTAAATCTTTTTCATTGAAATTAAGGGAAACGGATTCAAACGAAGGAGAAGTAAAGGCTTCTCTATATATGAAAGAATTGCAGGACTTTATCGCCAGAGTTTCCAACGAATATTTCACTCAATTTCCTGACTGTGAAGTCACCAGAAATTGGTTTCTAATTGATTCATGTCTTCAATTATTCTTATATTTATAAATGTTTTATATGTTTAGTATCGATAAAGTGGCCGATCGTTCCATTGAGTTATTCTTACGTCAGATAACAATTATTCGACCCCTTTCCCGCTCCGGGAGACTAAAAATAGGTTTATTTTAAAATTAATTTAACGAAAATCTTAATTAAGAAACTGTTTGTGACAGCCGTTGACTTCACTCAATTGGAAATGGCGTTAACACCACTCTGTCAGCCAATCGGACGTTTGGGTCGAACCTATCGAACATTCCGTTCTTTTAAAGTACTTTTGTTTCAAAGCGCAGAAGAGATCGCGAAATCAGAGGTTGTGGGGGATCTCATTCCTTATTGGCTGACACTTCAGTTCCTGATATCAGGTTTCGCACCGAATGAGATAAAGCTTCCGCACCAATACATGAATTGGTCGCACTCCCGATGGAATAAATGGTTGGACCAACACTCGGATGAATCCGAAAGACTTACTCTCATAAGGTTTGCATTAATAAAGGTTTGAATGAAATTCATTTGAATTAATTTTCAGAAAATCTTTTGAGTCTTACGTCAAACTCATTCGACAATCAGAGGGGAAGTCATTCGCATCGGTTTATCCCATAATATTAGAAGTCTTACAGAAAGCCAACAAATAAATGAAAATTAATCACAAATCAAATAATTATTTAATTTTCGAAATAAAATTAATTTTTATTGAAAACCAATGAAAAGGTTTTTCATTCATTTAAATGGTCTTTGAGTTTCACTTTTATAAACTGATGGCTTTTTCTCTTCATTTCTGTTTGTATTTGGAATCAAATGTATTCTCTCTGAATCACTTTCTTCGTCAATACTTTCTGTTGTGTCATCTGTTTCATTGATTCTTTCAAATATATTCAGTGATTCAGAGCTGATAACAATTTCTTCGTCCACTAAATATCCCTTTGATTTCAGAACAGTTTTGACGCGATTCGAGAA
>JAQIXD010000918.1:0-19340 GCA_034699985.1 Minunthozetes semirufus | reverse complement strand
GAATTATCAATAAATTGGTTCAAATAATCCAAATATTGGTCTTTGAGGACATGAGAACCGATTTCCTTCTCTTTCAACTGGTCATCAAAGTGTCTGATTGTTTCAGCTTTCAATTTGTTTTGGTGTTTACCAAGATCATCACTCTGGTAGAACTCGTTATTCTCGAAGAGGGAATCCATTTTCTATGCATAAGAATAATTAATAATTAATTTTTGAGTAAAATATTTGAATAAAACTCACCTTTTTATAGAAGTCTTTTGTTGTGTCGAATATCATACCATAGTTTTCGTTGAAAATTCCCATTTTCTCCAAGAAATTCGACAAAATTCTCTCATAAAGTTTGGATATTTCGTTCTCAATATAATTGACCATGATAGAAATCAATTTTCTATCTGTAAATTCAGTTGAATTCCTGAACTTTGCGAGAACATCGTCTAAAACTCGGGAGTGTTTCGTATTGAGCTCATTCTCATCTTGCAATGAATTAAGACTTTCTGAGACTAGTCTCTCGTATTCGGTAATAAACTCCCTTGATAAACTTTTGATTTGTTCCCACCATTTGTTGCGTTTTGTCACATTGTCCTTAAAATATGCCTGATATTCACCATTAATCAGTTTTATTGTGCTGTCCATATAGGTCTGGACATCTGTGTCGAAGATAGGGCTCAAATCATTGGTCAATACTTGAATGACCTGTGCCATTATTGTCTTGTGGAACTCTTCTAATTCTTCGTCGGTTATGTACTCATTGTTCTCAAGAATTTGATCTATTTTCTGGAAAATTCAAAAGTAAAAATTAACTTGATGATATTTTGAATTTTGATTTACTTGTTTATAAGCGGTTATGGCCTGGATCACTTTATTTTGATTGTCCTGAAGAACTGTCTTCTTTCGCTCAACCAGTTTTGCTTTGAAGCCATCCATAGACTTATCCAAACTCTTCTCTAATTGAGTGAGACT
The DNA here is from genome assembly GCA_034699985.1 of Minunthozetes semirufus. Lineage (NCBI taxonomy): Eukaryota > Metazoa > Arthropoda > Arachnida > Sarcoptiformes > Punctoribatidae > Minunthozetes > Minunthozetes semirufus. The sequence goes on along the minus strand of JAQIXD010000918.1, from coordinate 18,380 downwards.
TTGATTGAGAAGACTTTTGTCTGAAACTGAGTTATTGTCTGCCATTTGCCTCTTGAGCTCATCCTTTAAGACCATGAAATTGTTGCTGAGCTCAACATCACTATTAGCTGTTCCGACGACTTCATTCATTTTTGTATTGAATGTGTTTATTGATTGGTTGACCATAACATCAATAAGTCTTTCGTCAGAATTCCTAATCTGTTCGTTCTTTTCGGTGATATTTACAAATTCTTCGTCAATTTTGTCCCTCAACTCCAATCGGAATGACCTGAAGTGTTGGTCATTAATCCGGGTCTCATCAAAATGGCTGTCAAACAGATTGAGCGCCGATTTCTTGTAAATAATGTTCAGTTTATTTAACTCTTCATTTGAGAGCAACCCTTTTGTTTGTAGGGATTCATCCATTTTCTAGAGAGAATAAAATTGTGATCAAGATCAATTTGATGATAATAATGTTGGTTTTACCTGGACATAGTGGTCCTGCGCTTCTTCAAGTGCTGTCACATACTTTTGTTGATATGTTTGCAGTCTTTCCGTTAATATTGTTTTGAAACTGTCGTACAGTTTATTGATTTCCTGATTAAATGTTTCGATATATGAGTTCAGAAAATAGGGGGCTTTGAAGGGAAGGCTGTTTTGCAACTCTTCGTACACTTTTCCATAAACCGATTGATGACTTTTATCTAGTTTTTTGATGTCATCTATCGTTTGGATTACATTCAATCCCTCGTTGATCTCATTTTTATATCGATCAATTGCCCTTGATACAACTAATTCAGTCCTTTCCACAATGTTTTTGCACTTTTCCTGATTCTTTTCTTTGAAAAACTGTTTTGATTGGTTAAGTCTTTGACCAACTTTGAGGAAAAATGTCTCATTTGATGATTCACTCCCGAAGTCGTATTCCTTCCTGTATTTGGCAAATGTTTTTGATTGGACAATCCCTTCCGATTCTTTTAATTGGTCCTTGCTCAAATATGAGTGGTCCTCCAATAGCCTGACCATATTTTCGTTATAGAAGTCTACCACTTTGTCGAGATAATCATCTTTGGTTTTATCAAACTCTTTGATTCTTCGGTAGTTCTCAGTTCTTGTGGCTCTTTCGGCGTTATTGATAAACGTGGTCAACTGAAATTAATGGTTAATATCCCTAAGCTAGATTGATCATGATCATGTTTACCTCAAAGTAGGCCTCTTTGAATAGTTTCTTGTCTTCTCCAAGATATGACTCTTTGAAAGAGTCGAAGACTTTTTTCTCGTAAGTTTTGAAGAGTTCCTCCAAAGTCTCCGGTTCTGCAAAACTGTTGTTTTTCAGTTCATTATTGAGGGCATCCATGAACTCCTGTCCGCATTTATCGCGCCTTTCCTCCATATACCGTTCCCTTCGGTCTTCATTTTCATTGAAAATCAATTCATAATTTTTCTTCAAATGTTTGTACAGTTTGTCGACAAGTGTAGTATTCTTCGACTTTGCCTTTGACTCAAATCTTTCGATATTCTCTGTTCTGAAGACCTCATTCTGTTCCTCCAGGTCTTGACGGGTGACGAACGGCTTCTTGACGATGAATTCCCGCATTTGATCCAAGTGTTTGTCCTGAAAAAGTTCAGTTTAATTAATTATCTTGCTAATTTCAGTAAATAATTCACCTTGAGCTTTCTAATCAGGATATTATCTGCCAATTTAGCCTTGGCTTCAATGATATGGTGAGGTTCGGGCAGATCCTCTTTATTGAAAACTTCGATAAAAGAGTGGAACAGCTGAAACAGTTCTTCACCAGTTATTGGTGTTTCGTCACTCATATTGGGCACCAATTCTTCCGGATTCAAAAGCCATGAAATGAATTCTTTGAGTTTCTCTTTAAATCTGTCCCTCAATTGACTGAACGATCCGTTGAAGTCTTCCCTTTCCATAACTTCACCGAATGGCGGCATAAGAAAACACTGAATGTCTTTGAAACACTTCTTGATATTCTGTCGGACATTCTGTGCCTGGGAGGACTGCCTGCTGTTGACCACTAATTTCTTATCAAGATACTTTTCGCCACCACTGAGGCCAAACCTAAAGTCATTCGGCGTATTCCAGTCCCGAATCAAAAATAACTATAAAAATGAATAAATGAATAGTTTATCAATTATTTGAGCATGATAAAATATAAATTCGAGTTTATCAAGTTCAATTAGTTGATCACATACCAGAGTTTGGAAAGGTATGCTGTCTTTTGCGCCGGCATTCGCTTCTACAGCTCTGAGTCCGTAATTAATATAGGAGTCAAGTGTTGTCATAATATCGTCTGAGATATCAGTGAACACATTCACGATAAGACAGGAAGAGACCAATAGACTGATCCCCACTATTGTAGACCAGTCTCTCTCGTCGTACTGGTCATCGAACAACCCCTGTGTGTCCATCAGAAGGACAGCTATCTCTTTGCCATTTGATTGCTTCACAATAAAAGGTTTTGAGAGCCACAGACCAAACGTCTGCGGATCAGATGATGACTTCCAGCCGAAGCCTGAGTTTTTAATTAAACATCAATTTATAAATGAAAATAAAAAACTAGGATTAGCAACATGGTTAAATATGACTCATGCACTACAAGGTGTATAAAGATAAATGAAATGGTAGAATGGTAGATTGGGCTTACCTTCTAGTGGTTCATCGCTGTCACCCATCCAACCATTTATATTCTTGTAATCGGCCAGAAAACGGCACATATAGTTCAAGAGGAATGACTTCCCCCTTCGGGAGTGGCCAACGACTGCGATGACCACAACCTCTAAGTTCTTAATCGGTTCCAACAATTTCTTTAAGGCCTCAGTTCTGAGCAAATATTTAGACTTTTTGTTCTGTCCGTGCGATGGGTAGATCTCAATGATATTGACCGGCTGTTGGACTTTCTTCTTAGACACATCCCATTCCCTATAATTCAATAATAGATAGTTTATAATGAAATTGATAAATAAGAAAAAGGTTACCTTGCGTCTTTTGAATGAGCCATTATTGACAAAATTCAGCCGATAGCTGAAGACTAGATGCGAATACTTTGTATAAATGAACTAGAACAACAAAAATGAGTAATTAAAACAAATAAAACTCCATTACTATTCGCTTGAATATCAAGTTATCACTGAATATGATAATCGAGTAAAAAGTTTTTTGTTTAGACTTTTTTGAGTCGATTTCAAACGCATTACTCAATAGGAATGCAATTCATATAAAAAACTTTTGATTCAAAAGTCTTATTCAGAATCAGTTTATCAGATGTTTTGCTCATTTAAATGGCTTTAACACAACTTTAACTAAACTAATTTGCACTCAATATTACTGTTTGCTTAATACCAAGATTGTATTTTTCACGTGAAAATGCATTAGTCATAGATTTCATAACAAAGAAGTTTTGATATAACTGTAAGTTTATATTAATCGAAGTCATATAGACATTCGTATGATCAGGATCTTCAAACTTAGCTTGATTAATTTTTAGTTTTTAATGAGAAAATTAAATTAAGAAAGATTAAGTTAGATTTTTAAATTAATTCTTCAAATTTAAAAGTGATCTAGACAAGTTAAATTAAATTAATTGAAGCTAGAATGTCAATTAAAGTGGTTTACCTTGATAATCGATGTTATACGTGATATGATTAGAGCTATTTCTGAGGAAAAGTCATATCAAATGATAAAAAGTTGTTTTCAAAGACTAATCGCTAATCAAATACTGAAATACATATAAATATTATCTATTTTTTGACAGAATATTATAGAGTCTATGAAAGAGTCTATGAAATTAACTTTTATTAAAATGTTATTCAAAAGTCATATGAATTGTGAATTGAATTGAAATCTGATTTCTTCTTCAAAAAGTCGCGACTGATTACTGATATGTCTATTAAATCGACTATATTTTACTGGAGATCAAAGTCCAGGATCTGTTTATTTTAGCTCTTTTTAAATGTTTGATAACAAAGTATTTCACTTCAAATAAGAAATAAAGGCTCACCAATAGTCGAATGCCAATATTTTTTAGCAAGATCCAAAGTTCATTCACAATTAAATTGCTTTCTCTTTGCCTGGAAACCAGTTGTTCAAGGTGAGCTTCTCTTAACCATGGTTTCAAGTAAAAATTAAACTTGCAGATATTTTATAGGATTTTGAACAGAAACAATGGGCTCTCCCGTACCCATTATCGAACTCTTGAGTAATGGCTATTATCATCTGAACGAAAACATTTTATCGGCAATTGTATCAAGGGTCAATAATTGCCAAAATGTTGTCCTTATATCAATAATTGGCCATGATCAATCAAAGAACCAGTTTCTTTTCAATTGTTTGACAAATTACTCTGAATGTGAGAACAAGAATGTGTGGCCCGACTTCTCCACCACATTAAATAATGTATGGCTGAGCGATGACAACGAGAGGAAACCTTTGGTCCGTATGTGGTCTCAACCCTTTATAATGGAAGACGAGGACCAGAGGACAGCCATATTCCTAATGGACTCAACCCATGTGTTTGGAAAACAGAATCAATTATTTAACTATAAATTGGCTGAAGATATGATCGGCTTATTCTGTGACACGTCTTCGACATTAATCTATTTGAATGGGGGACAGCTCGAGGTGAGTGAGACATAGCATTTATTTATCTTGGTGGATTAAACTAAAATTTATCAATAGGAAAATGAGCTTGTTTCATTCAACAATACAATCGAGACCTGTTTGAGGAAAGACATAACAAGAGAAACGTTCGAAGAACTCATTTGTTTGGTCATTGATTGGGACCCAAATAGACCCGACTTTAAAGATAAGAATTATTTATTCGGTGCGGCTTCTGGTCACAAGTATATAAAGAATGAGTTTTCAGTAAACCTGGACAACCTCTTCGACCAAATGAAGTGCTATTTATTGCCATCTATTGGCGCCGACATCACTGATAAAGAGATAACTTTTGATAAGAACTCCAATGATTTCATAAAAGAAGTTTCACTATTAATTAAAAACAAAATATTGAATCTTGATGAAAAATATCTGAAAATTGGTGCTGATGGGCAGACCTGTCTCACGCTTAATCAATTGGTGCCCCTTTTCCAGGAGTCAGTCAACCAATTGAACCAAAGAATAAGTCATAGTTCTGTTGAATCAGAAGAAAGTCCTCAAACTGAACAAACAACTGAAGAAGAAGAAGTAGAAGAAGATGAAGAAGAAGCAAATACTGGACAGAATGAAAGAGAAAGATCAATTAGTGTCCAGTCTTCTGAATCTATAGTAATAATTGATTTGGTTTCAGATGAAGAAGAAGTACAGAAACAAACAAATCTAATGATTGAAAGTACCACTGATTACGAGTCCACCAGAGAAGAGTTGTCACCAGAAAGGAGTTCTGCAGAATTAGAGTATGAGTCATCTCCTCCTCCAACACCTCCTCCTACTCTTGTTCTTGAGAACAATAAAGAATTTAATACAAGTCTTGAGCCCTCTTCATATGAAACTTTTGAAACTCTAATCATTTCAGAAGCGGACAGACATGAGATGAATGGCCAGAAGTTAGCCGAAGAATCGGAACGACATTTCGATACAAATAATTCGAATGAGGAACAGACCAAAGACCAGATCCAAAATTCATATCAACTGACTTTTGTGAAGACAATCGCAACTGAAGAGGACCAAATTGAAGTCAATGAACCGGATGACAAAATTAATTACAGGGATGAGAGATCAGCCGATAGCAGTGCACACCATAGCACAGACGAAGAATACTTTACTGACCTCTCTTATGACGCGAAAAATGAGTCAAATAGTCCTCAATTAATTCTTCAGAAGCTAAAGGTTCAAAATACCTAGTACCTAGTTCATTCTAATACATTATTAATAAAATTTAAACTTCTTATAGAATTTACACCTTGCTCAATTGAAGGATTTCATTTCAAAGTCAAAGTTCACAACAAAAGGACAGTTAAATCAAGAAAATGTTTCATTTCTAAGCGAAAACTGGATTTTATTTGAGGAAGATGTTCTCAATTTTAACCAAGATCAAATTGAAGAACTGAGACAATCGCATGAGCAAGAGCTCGCTTCCAATCTGAAAGAGGTGGAGGAAGAGGTGAAGAAAACGAGACAACAAATTATTGAGGATAACCTGATTCATTTGCAATGTATGTTTTGTATCGTAATTAATGATAAAATTGGGTTCAAATCGGAGGCCACCAATCAAGAGGTCCGGACAACAAAAGAACTGGAACATCTTTTCCAAGAAGCGGAAAACAAAATTAACAATCAGTTGGAGGACACGGTCGGGAAGAAAGATCAGGTTCTTAAATCAAAAATATCACTTCAGGTAAATTTGTCTTATTTTAACATGATCATTTTCAAAAATATCTACCTTTCAATTTAGTTAACAAAAAGCATCGATAGTTTAAGGAAGGACTTCCTCGACAAATTACTTCAAAGGTGGACAAATAAAATGAGAGAGTTTCAAAGTTCCAAACTTAAGATGTACAAGGTCAAAATGGAAAAAACAACTTTTGAGAAGAAGTTCATTTCAGTCAATGATTTACATAAACACCTGAGAGAAGGTCCAGAAGAAGTGCTCAAACAATTTGACCGTAATTTTCATATCACTGATGGCTTTACTGTTAATAATTACCAGAATATTAGAGATGAGATAATCTTGCAAATGAACAAAATAAATGCGGAGATTCACGAAGACTATAATTTTGGCCAAGAATTTGAGAAATATTTTGAACAATCAGTCGAAGAATACGACAAATCAATGAAGATTTTAATTGAATCAAAACTTGAGAACCAAATGAAGAATATCTTCGACTTCAAACTGACCGAAGCAGAGGTAACTGAATTTCACATCAAATCCAAGGATTGTTTATTAAATTATATGAAGAAAAAGCACCAAATTAGTGATGATAAGAAGCATAAATTCAATGAGAGCTTCGAGAAGAAGTTCATCGAAGTCTTGGAGAAAAAAAGAGATAATTATCTCAAAACTGTGAGAATTGTTGACAACTATTTGCTGGACTGGAATACAGAACTCAAGAACAGGGGTTATATCGATAGCATTGATGCCAAGAATCAGTCCATAACTCAGAGAAGAAACCCATTGTTTAATGTCTGGAATCCAAATGTCAAAGATTATGCTCGAGTATTGTTTGCAAAAATATTCCCGGTTATTGTCGAGAAAAACAATGAGAAGAAGGAGGAGTTTAGAGCAAAATATAAATCAATTTTTTCAAAGTCTGTCCAAAAGTATGAGAAACATATGCGACACACCATTGAGAACAGCCTTAATGACATCACCCAATTGAACATGGACACTTTTCACAATAAGTGGAGCAGTGAGGCGCACATCTATTTCAGAGATGAAGGAAAGACATTTGATCAAGGTCCTGGCTTACTGAATGAGTATCTTGACAAACTGACCAAACAGATCTTCGCAAAAAAGAGGAAGTTCCTTGGTGCTATCTCTCAAATCAAGGAATTCAATGTCAAATGGGTCAATCAGTTGAATGCCAGCCGGTATTTACCCGAGCAAACAATGAGAGAACTTTCACTAACCATGAAAAAGAGCACGATTAAAACTGGTGATGATGACCTCGATTTAATTGTCTTAAAGGCTTTCGATAAGATAACTGAAGAATTCATAATAATAAACCATGAAATCGGAAAAGGCGAACAGCTCTTGGCAAATAAAATTAATGGGCATTCAATCAATTTGTTCAAACGAAGATTTGATAAGATGTTGAGATCAGGACTATTCACTCAAAAACAGGTGAACGCAATGTTTGACAAACTTCTTGAGTACACAATAAAAGTTGTCTTAAATCGTTGTGATTTCAATGAGCACCAGAAGAATATTGCCGACGATTGCAAGATTAAAATCGAAGCTGAATTGAGAAATTACTTGATTAAGGCGTTCGCACAGCACTCCCAGAGCTCAGTCTATGCCAACAATACTCTGAGACAATCGGTGGACAATTCGGTTGATTATTATGTCAAAGAAACCACAAAAATAATCAGTTCTGAGGTCGGAATGAAAAGAAGCGATTTTATGTCATATAGTCTCACAAATAGAAAGTCATCCCTCAAAATGATTGAAAAGGATTCGGGAAATATTGTCGAATATTTTAGTCCTGAATTTTACAAGAAGTTATTATCTGATGCCCAGAAAGTGGTCATTTCAAGAATTAATTCAAAGGAAAAAGAATTCTTGAATTTTGTTGAGAAGAATGCGCCGAACGAGACATCAATTGGTATTTACTTCGGGAGATATGACATTCATTCCGTTGGTTATGAAGACAAGTCTCTAAAGAAGTTTGATAATTATCATGAACTTGAAGTCAGACCCAATTGTATTGCAATCGACCAGAAAATAATGGTCGGATCAGAAGCAGCCAATTATTACCGAAACTCTTCTAAACAAATGTTTGAGACATTTGACATCAAATCAGTTCTTAGGAAGAGTTCGTTTAAACCAGAGGAAAGACAATTATTACCCTTTGAAATGAACTATCAAAATAAGATTATTATCAGAATGGATGGCATCACTCATGAGTTGAGTATTGAGACACTGATCGCCGCACAAGTGGTGGACATTAAAAGAGATGTTGAAAAAGAGGTGAAAGCGATTGTCAATAGCGTTGTGTTCACAGTTCCGACACATTTTACTATCAAACAGAAGAACGCGATGAAAGACGTGGCAAATATCGCCGGAATTGATTCCGTTGAGATCTTAACAGAGATAACCGCAGCTGCCATTACATACGCTAGTGATGAGAAAAGACTGGGAAGGGTGTTCCCAACCCCGGTCTTACTGATTGCAATGAACGGAGTCAAATGTGATGCAGCCGTTTGCGTGATAACCGGTAATCAAGTCAAATACCTGTCCCATTTCCGCCACGAACTCATTGTTGATGTGATAAAAGAGATCAAGAGTTCCAGGAACACAAAAGAATACTATGAATTCATCAAGTCAATATTCAAAGTTTTGATAGAAAATCCGTCAATTAAGAGCAGGATCAAAAACCTGAAGAATGTCATCATTATTGGGTCCTCTGACCTGATCCAAGACCTCGAGTATTATCTGATAAACAGCAAGAAATTTGGGCCAAAAATTATCTATAATTACGATCCAATTGAGATCATTAAAGACGGAACAGCTATTTATGGCGATAAAATGCAGAGGAAGGTTGACATAACAGAGGTATCAATTTACCCAGTTGGGTATTTGATAAAAGGACCTAACTTTCATTCTCCTTCAATGAGATTCACCCATCAAAATACAATCCTTCCTAAAAACGAGAGCTATTTAGTAGGGAAAACCTTACTGGCCTCAAACTTTCCAATAAAAGTTGAAATTTACCAAGAAACTCATAAATTTGACAAGGTTGAATGTTACCAAGTTAATTCGCTATCAGAAGAATTCATGAAAAATAATTTTCATATCATTAAAGACTATTATCACCACATAATTATCAGTTTAAATGACATGGGTGATGCCCATGTGAAATCTGTTCTGGTATCACCTGATAATAAATCTTCAGTTGATTTTGATATTCGAAGGGTCAGGTTTGAACTGACCAATCAGGAAATCCTTGAAGAAAAGGTCGTTTTAAAGACAATTTTACAAAAATCTATGGCTTTATCCAGAGTTGACAGACCTGGTAGTGTCATTGATACTTCGCCTGTGCCAATGATAATGGAAAGGCCAGCAGTTGATCCGGGATTAGAAAATGCAAGACAACAGTTGGAAACTTTGTTCAAGAGTGTAGAGGAAAGGCTTAAGTTATGCGAAAAAATGAGTCAACTCTTGAGAGAAACGTTTGAAAAGCAATTATCTGAGACCCAGACTGTCATCCAATCAAATGAGTCTAATATTAATAAATTGAATGCACATAAAGGCTTATTGGAAAAGATCTTGATCAAAACTCAACGATTTATTAAATAAATCAATAAAAATATTCAGTTTTTCATTTACCTTTTTTTATATTCAATAAAATCATTTTCTGCATTTGATCATGTTTAATTTCTCAATTTTAATTATCAAATGGAGATTACTTGGAGAGTAATTGATCTGCGGTAAAATGTAACATAGAAAAACATTACTGGATCAGAATAAAATCGGAATTCACATCAGTAAAAGATAACCTTGATTAAATCATTATTATTCTGTGCTCAGAGAGTTCGCTATTATCTGAAAATATGAACACAATTTTTATCACAAATATATGAGTCATTTATTATGAAATATGAACTTCTCTCTCAATCTCTTGTATGAGCAAGATAAGTTTAATTAATTTAAATTCAAGTAATCTCTTTAACATTTTTCATATTATTTTAATAGGTAATTTTTGCCACTTTATACATTTAAGAATTTATCAAGGTAATTTTTTAAATTAAACTTTTTTTTGTGCAAATATTTAATATAATTCAAATTGATCTTGATCGTATCAACAGAGTTATCTCTATTGCAATAATTTGTTGATAAACAAAGACTTGTTTTCAAAGTTGAAGAGTAATGTCGTATAAAATGAATGTCACATATAATGGAGACAAACGAGAAAAAGACATTATTTCGGGAATCGATGAAGACTTCAGACAAGAAATCATTGATCAACTCCTGAGTGATTTGATTCCCAAACCAATTGACTTCATATCTATTGAGAGAGAAATTCAAAACTTGGAAAACAGTGTGAAGTCTATTATAGCGGACGGAAAGGCTGATCAATATCTTGCGCTCGAAGACCAGTGCCATAAACTATTGACAAAATTGGATGATATTATTCTGGACAATGAAGAGGACAGACAGCGCAGGAAAGTAGATGTGGAACGTATTGACAACTGTAAGAAGGAGCTGAAGAAGTCATCGATTGATAATTTAAGACAATTACTCGATTCTCTCCGAAAACTGGATGTCCTGAAGACATATGAAACTGAATATCAAAAGACAGAGAATGTTATAAACGGAAGCAGTTATTACACCATCACTGAAGTGGATGACCACAGATCTAAACTACAAGATATTTGGCAGAAGGTTCTCATGGATTGAACAATAAAATGAGTTTAAAATTATCTTGAATTTTGTAATTCATAAAGTATTGGGAAAAATGATTGAGCATTTAAAACTTTTAATCAATTTATAAAATGTCAATAAAAATAAGTAAGGTTAATTTTTGAAAGTTTAGTTTTATTTAATCATTGTTTTTTGCTCCCGTTATGTCTTTTTAAGAAATCCTTTGCTTCTTTGGCATCCATTTTGTCAAAGCCTTCAGTTTCGAGAACAGAATCAATGTTTTTAGACATGAATTTGAAGCAAAATTCTTCTAATTCTGCGGCTCTTGTCTTACGGGAAATGCTGTAAATGGAACAGACGTTCTTCACATTCATCAACGGTTTAATAGTTTCGATGCATTTTGTCTTCATATCTTCTTCTAAATATTCTTCAGTAATGGCCAACATTTCCATCAACATCTTAGTGTCTTTGGTATAGATCAAGTCCGTGTAAACACATCTCAAGAACTGATAATATGCTTCATATGAGTAGTTCTTGATTTCGATTTCATTGCTCTGACTCTCAGACAAATTGTTATCAAACATTCGCTGAAAATATTGAGAGCTTTTGGCCAAAAACCATTTGTGGACAAAAATATAACCGAAATTATCATCACTTCCTTTACGTTTGAGTTTGAACTTCAAATCGCTGTACTTTTCATCGTTGAAAGCATCGGATATAATGTCTAACACTCTGTTTGGTTGTCTTTTCACTATTATCTCATCAAATGTCAGTCCTTTATAAGTGAATGTCTTTAAATCAATTTTATTAATTACTTCTTGAAATGAAGTCCAATCGGTTTTGAGTGGAGAGTAGTGCAAAGTATAGCCCCAAACAAATACTTGATTTTTGTCACTTATAGCCATTGAATAATTGCCATGGGCAAATATTTCTGAAAACTTATCTTCAGTTCTAATTCTGGTGAATATGTGGAGATTAAGTGTATCTCCAGTACCCAATTGGCCTTGATTGTTATAACCCGAAGTCATAATATTTCCTTCATTTGTCAACAACATGCTATGATTGAGACCACAGCTCATGCCTGCGATTATTTTCTCTATTTGAACTTGTTCTGGAGCATAGACTTTATTACAATGACCTAAACCCAGCTCTCCTAATTCATTATAGCCCCAACCGAATAGCTTTCCACTTTCAGTTAAAAATAGTGCATGATTATCTCCAGTTGAAATTGCGACAATTTTCTTATAGTTGATATTGATTTTTACTGGTCTACCAAAATTACCTGCTCCAAATTGTTCAAGGCAACCGAAATAGTAGACATCATTTTTGTCGGTTAAGAGGTATGTACTTAAATAACAGCACTTTATATCGACAACCGATTTAAAGTCTAATCTAATTATTTGTGGCTTTTGATAAGTTTTTGAATTTGTTCCGTTTCCTAAACAATCATTTCTGTCATAACCACAGGTATAGACTTTCATTTGTTCAGTCAGCGCTACCATTATCTGCTGATTCATGACAACTTTGATAACTTTCTTAGAGCATAGTTCAGGTATTTTAGTGGGCTCTACCACTTCAGAGGGTTCCACTCCCGAAGACCAAATCCCAGAATACCATTTCCTAATGTGTAATATCAAAGACTTAAACAGACGGTAATAAAATTTTAGGTATAGTCGTACTTTGTATTGTCGCTCCCTTGAGTGGCATGACCAAGGCCAAGCCTTCCATTTTTATTAGTTCCATATCCATAGACATCATCAGAGTTTGTGATAAATATTATATCATTTGAATAATAATTATTGAAAATGAAGACCAGTTTTATTTGTTTCAACAGATTTTCGTCAATTACTGATAACTCTTTGTATTTGAGTTCAATTTTTAGATCTATTTTATTATAAATTAATAAAATTCAATTCAATTTAAATAATTTTAAACTAACCTTCTGTGGGTTCAGGAGTTTCTTTGTCACTCAAAGATTTACTCATTTTGACGCCAATCACAACAAAAGTCAAGTTTCACTCAATTAATAACTTAAATAAATTCAGAAATTATTTCATTTTCTTTAGAAATATTAGATTCAAAGTTCAATAAAAAAAATATTCTGATATCATATCAAAGAAATCTTTTATTTAATGTATAAGTATAACACATCTGCAAAATATGATAAAAATATGGATTAAACTAGAACAATTTTTCAACTATTATTATTTGTCAACTAAATAAAATAATTAATCATGTTGATTTTAATTTTTAGCCATTTATTACATCTGTAAAAATAGAATTTTATTAGCGATATTAGCAAATATCTCGATTTGTATAAATATTTAAGATAATTAAAATAGATCTTGCTCATATCAAAAATGTTATCTCTATTGCAATAATTTGTTGATAAACAAAGACTTGTTATCAATGTTTAAGAGAAATGTCTAAAATGAATGTCACATATAATGGAGACAAACGAGAAAAAGACATAATTTCGAGAATCGATGAAGACTTCAGACAAGAAATCATTGATCAACTCCTGATTGATTTGATCCCCAAATTGATTGACTTCATATCTATTGAAAGAGATACCATAAACTATTGACTGAATTGGATAATGAATTGTTCTGGACCATGAAGAGAAGATCGGAGGAGAAGAGATGCGGAGAAGATTGACAACTGTTCCAAAGAGCTCAAGAAGTCATCGATTGATAATTTAAGAAAATTATTCGATTCTTTGACAAAACTGTATGACTTGAAGACCTTTGAAACATCGATAGAATATCGATAAAATGATAATTTTATACTTTTACGGAAGCAGTTATTATACCATCACTGAAGTGGATGACCACAGATCTAAACTGCAAGATATCCGGCAGAAAGTTCTCATGGAATGCAGAAGGTTTTCACATATTTTGTCTGAATGTAACCATGTATAAATAATTAAATTTTAACAAATATAAAGAAATCATATTTATTGTAGTTATTTCTCCTCGTTGGAACCAATTTTTAAAAATTCTCATACTAATGAAATTGTTTGTACCCAACCTGTTAATTACTATTGGAATTTGAACAGGTGCAATCACTTATTCTATAATCAGTGAATATTAATCCGTTAATTATTGATTTCATTTAAAACAATCAATTATTGAATATAATCTTAATATAAAATAAACGCACTTTTAGTTTGAGATCACTGTTAAGTAAAGTTAAATAATGACTGAAATTAGTAAAGGTTAGTTTAAAATTATGTATTACCGGTTTAATTTCTCAAAAATTTATATTACCTAGAACGGAATATTAAATTGAAATACCCGGATTTGTTAGAAATTGATGAAAAGCTGTTGAAAGTAATAAAACTGGTCTTCATATTCACGAAATTTCGATTAAATGATATCGTAATCATAACTAATTCCGATGAAGTCTATGGATTTGGTGAAAATAAATATGGAAGACTTGGTCTTGGTCATGACAAAGGTGTATCAGGGCCTGTCAAAATACCAGAACTTTGCGGAAAGAAAGTTATTGATGTTGAGGTAAACGAGCGAATAATGGTTGCATTGACTGAACAGATGGAGATCTATACCTGTGGTTATGACAAAGACTATTGTTTAGGGAACGGAAAAGACTCAAATAAGTTTCAAAAGCCTCAAATCGTTTAAATCAAAGACGTGTCTATTATTGATATTAAGTGCTCAAGAATGTGCACATTCCTATTAACCGACACAAATAAGGTCTATTGTTTTGGACGTTTTTCCGAGTTTAGAGCCAACAATTTGAGTCGACCACAAAAGCAAGATAGTTTAAACCACATGAAAATAACGGCAATTTCGTGCGGATTTTATTTTGCAGTTTTTTTGACTGATAAAGGAAAGGTGTATGGCTATGGTCAAAATCAATCTGGACAGTTGGGTATGGGTCATTGTAATGACACTTCATCACCACAACCAATTCTAATAGACGAGAAAATAATAATTGTTGATATATCCTTTTTGATGAGTATGAGTAATTGGTGATGAGCACACTATGTTCTTGACAAGTAATGGGCAAATTTTGACTACTGGCCAGAATAAAAATGGTCAGTTGGGTTTGGGCAACATTACCAATTGCAAAATGCCTGCACCGATCATTACCAATGATAAATTCAGTGAAATATTTGCATATGGTCATTTATCGATGGCATTATCGGAGAAAGAGGTATTTGTTTGGGGCTATACTTTAGATTTATCTCATCTTAAAACAAATATGAGTTCATTCCAAGACGTGATCAATAAACTCAATATCAAAACATTCACTTACAAAGGATTGAGTTTTGATGAGATAATTGATGGAAAGCCTAAAAACAAAGCCTTGGATTTGTTGAATAAACTCTTCAATAATGAAAAGTACAGCGATTTGAAGTTCAAACTCAAACACAAAGGGAGTGATAATAAATTTGGTCATATTTTTGTCCACAAATGTGTTTTGTCGGAGACTTCACAGTATTTTGAGAAAAAGATTGAAAGTAATTGGACTGAGAGTCAGAGCAATGAAATTCAAATCAAGAACTACTCATATGAAGCATATTATCAGTTCTTGAGATGTCTTTACACAGACCTAATCCAATGCAATGACTTCAAGGTTTTG
This sequence comes from Minunthozetes semirufus, assembly GCA_034699985.1. Taxonomy (NCBI): domain Eukaryota; kingdom Metazoa; phylum Arthropoda; class Arachnida; order Sarcoptiformes; family Punctoribatidae; genus Minunthozetes; species Minunthozetes semirufus. The sequence continues at coordinate 2,754 of JAQIXD010000918.1, read as the reverse complement.
ATGGAAATTCTATCCATTACTGAAGAGTACAATGAAGAAGACATTAAAAGAAAATGCATCGAAATTATTAAACCACTGATGAATGAGGAGAACGTCTGTTCCCTTTATAGTACTGCCCGAAAGACTAGATCCACAGAATTGGAGGAATTTTGTTTTAAATTCATGTCTAAAAACATGAAGTTTGTCACTGAAACACAAGACTTCATAAATATGGATCCGATTGACTCTAAAATCTTATTTAAAAGATATTCTGAATTTAAAAAGAATTGATCTTGTTGATAAATTTGAAATGATAAATAAATGTGTGGCTAATCTAGTGATTACTGATTATTGTTTCTTATTCAGTGTGAGTGAACAGAGAGGGGAATAGCTATCAAGTTACTATAAGTTAGGCAAGTAATACATTGAGTTACGTAAATTATAAACATTTCATCAGAATTTGATTCAACAGAATCAAAGTTCAGTCTATAGTGTATACTTCATTAATATTCAATAATTCACAATAAAATTATTAATCATTTTAAAACAATTCCTACAAAATTTGTCCCAAAAATTACACTTTCTCTCAAATGGTGCATGATCATTGCATTAAATGTTCGGGATTGTTAACTGTTCGGTGTGTTAAAATAGTCGGGAATTGTTAACTCTTATCTTAATTCCTCAAATAAAAGGATTCTTTGATAAGAGGTTTGTTATAAATGTGTTTTATTGAACTTTGAATCTCTTGTTTAAAAAGGGAGTGAAATTATTTATAACATTATTTAAGTTATTAAATGAGTTAAAGTTGTTTTCATAAGTTGTGATTCGCATCAAAATGAGTACATCATTGTGTGCCAAAGAAACCTCTGAACCCACCGAAGGTAAGTTTAAAATTATTTAAATTGAATTTGTTTTTAATGATTTTTTTAAACAGATGTCAAAATTGAACTCAAATACAAAGAGTTGTCAGTCATTGACGATAATCTGATTAAACAAATAAAACTGGTCTTCATTTTCACCAAAAATGGTTCAAATGATATAATTTTTATCACAAATACTGATGAAGTCTATGGATTTGGTGAAAATAAAAATGGAAGGCTTGGTCTTGGTCACGCCAACAAAGTGGAAGAGGTGACAAAAATACCCGAACTTTCTTCTAAGAAAGTTATGAAAGTTGAAGTAAATACGTATATAATGGTAGCAATCACTGAACAAATGGAAGTCTATACCTGTGGTTATGAGTATAATGATTGCTTAGGGAACGGATCAAATTCAGGAACTTATCTTAAGCCACAGTTAATTGATATGAGCGGCAAATCAATTGCCGATATAAAGTGCTGTTATTTAAGCGTATACTTATTAACCGACACAAACGAGGTCTATTGCTTTGGTTATCTGACTGGCTTTGGAGCGAGTAACTTGAGTCGGCCTCAACAGCTTAGTTTAAATAATGAGAAAATTAACTCTTTTTCAACTGGTTATGATCATTCATTATTTCTGAATGATAATGGCAAGATTTTTGGTTGGGGCTTCAATACCTATGGACAGTTGGGATTAGGCCATGCAAACCACGTTAATTCTCCTGTCCAAATTAAATTGGCTGAAAATATTTGGATTGAAAAAGTGTCTTGTGGAGAACATCACAGCCTCTTATTAACAAGAGACGGACAAATCTTAGCCACTGGTTATAACAACCAAGGTCAATTGGGGACAGGGAATAAAACAAATCAATTAAGTCCTACAATCATTAAATCAGAGGATAAGTTCACCGATATATTTGCTCATGGCAATTTATCAATGGCTTTGACAAACAAAAATGAAGTATTTGTTTGGGGTTATTCTCTGGACTATTCGCCACTCAAAACAAATATGAATTTATTTCAAGAAGTTATTAATAAACTCAATATCAAGACATTCACTTATAAAGCGCTGACATTAGACGAGATAACTATCAAAAAGCCCACAAACAGAGTGTTGGACATCATATCGAAGGCATTCAATAACGAAAAGTACAGCGATTTGAAGTTTAAACTCAAATACAAAGAAAGTGACTCCGATTATGGGTCTATTAATTGTCATAAATGGGTTTTGGCTGAAACTTCACAGCATTTTCAGCGGATGTTTGAAAACAATTGGTCTGAGAGTGAGTCCAATGAAATTGAAATCAAGAACTACTCATATGAAGCATATTATCAGTTCTTGAGATGTCTTTACACCGATTCTATAGAAACCAAAGACATTGAGGTTTTGATGGAAATGCTGTCCATTACTGACGAGTATTTGGAGGATAAAACTAAAGCAAAATGCGTTGAATGGATAAAACCGCTGACGGATGTGGAGAACGTCTGTTCCCTTTTCAGTAGTGCCCGAAAGAACAGATCCGAAGAATTGGAGGAATTTTGCTTCAAATTCATGTCTAAAAACATTGTCTCTATAGTTGAAACTGAAGGATACGAGAAAATGGATGCCAACGACTTGAAGATATTCTTCAGAAGACATTTTAGAAGAAACAGTAAATAAAAGAAATAACAAAATAAATTATTAAATAATTTTGTTTTGAATAAAATTAAATTTGAAGATAAGATATTCTTAAAATTAAATACCCAGTTAACGTAGAATTCCCTTGTTACATAAATACGTTTTACAAAATAACGATAAAAATTTTAGCCTATAAATCAGAATTAAGATACTGTTGAAGAATTCTTGAAATAAATATTACGACAAAGAAATCTATAGATTAGATTAGATTTAATTGAACGTTGAGTTACTTATTCT
>JAQIXD010000917.1:0-19343 GCA_034699985.1 Minunthozetes semirufus | reverse complement strand
ACGTTAAGCTCTTGGCCTGGTACATAGATACATTCAGTCTTATATAGAAAACAATAACTCGTTGTATACAAAGTTCCACTGAGATAGTGGTCGCTGAGGAAGGATACTAACAAACACTGAGTCTTTGAAAGCTCGCAGAGATGCCACTGAGTCTTCCGATTGAGTCGTAGTGGGTGTTTCAGTGGGCAATATGTGAAAGACCAATTGCGTGCGTTCACAACACAACAAACTTAATACTCAAACCCCCAAAAAAGTCCTCCAGATTTTCAACAGCCATCTCAGCGGAAGAGTAGAGATAGGAATTTGTTTTGCCATTAATTTTGACATTTATTTAATTTGAAGACTATTTTGTTGACTAATATTTTCATTTACTGTTTAATTAGTGTCACTAATGAGGGGTCACTTTAATATCTGGAAAACTTTTTATACTTATCTGGATTGTCATCTATTGGAAAGACTTACCTCTCAACTACTTCCTAATGGAAGTTCACTATTGAATCAATAGTTGAATGAGTTTTAGACTTTATTTCTATTCAATTAAATGACTAATTATTTGAAAGGTCTCGAGAATTGATGACATGAGAAGAAATGACAATCAGATAACAATCAAATGTTTTTTCATAAAAAGATTATTTCAATCAATTTATTGACAAATAATGTGACAATTATTGTGAAAATTTAGACTTTAGGTAAACCCGCGTTAATATCGTCTTCGATGCCGCACTCATCACTACCTCTGAGTATTTTGAAGTATCCTTTGTCCCCCCAATCAGAGTTCCATGAGTTGGCCACTAACCAATAGGGAACATTACTCTCGACACCCCATCCCAAGATTCTGATGGCGTGTCCGCCCAAAACCTCATCGCTGTGTCTTTGATATACTCCTGAATTCAAACCAAGATATGAGTGAATCAAAGACGAGATGAGTTCTCATAAATACCTGATTTATAGGTAGGAAAGTCTGCGTAGACAGTGAAGTCAGCCTCAACCGGACCATTCTTCATGATTTCGGCCTGGATTTGCTGGATATCATTCTCAATACTGTAAGCCTTAGCGCCGTAGTGTTTGTCCTGACTGTAGCTCACATTATAACCTTTCTCGCAGATGTGGACACAGGTTGGGGTTGGCTTTTGGGAGACAAAAGTGTTAGTTTCCTCATTGACTCGAAATCATTAGTGATTTACCTGAATATCACCGCAAGGCTTCAGCTTTCCGGTGGTGTGATGTTCACAGGCGGCGATCACGTATGGCTGACATCCTTTGTGGCTGTTGTAGAGGCCACCACTGACCAGACCAGTGTCGACCCAATAACTCCAGGCAGCGCCTGGGAAACCACCGTTGCAGCCAAAACCGCAGGAATCACAGCAGGAAACCATGTCTTCTGCTGAGACTTCGACGATCTGTTTGCCATTCGATGCGATACATATGCGGTCAGACATGGCCTCAACGGCACCGAAAGCCCAACACGAACCACAAGATCCCTGGTCTCTGACCTCACTAATAGAGGGACAGTGAGGCCATTTGGTTCTTGCGTCAAAAGTATCAGGAACAACTAGGTTCTCGATTTCGTGACGAATGGATGGTAGACGATATCTTTTGTTGTCGGGGTGGACACCCATCAAACCCTTGACATACTCAAGAGTATATCCGTCAAAGTTTTTGCCCGCCTTTTGTCAGAATTGAATTTAATTTCAAAAATGGTTTAAAAGATAATTGATTTGTTGCAGACCTTCCACGTAGTGTTCAAATGGTTGATATACTCAACCATTTTGTCGGACATGGCGTCGACACCTCTGGGAACTGTCTGTCGGACAGACAACTGCATTGAGTTGACGACACAGACCGACAACAAGACGATCCCCACAAAGACTTTCATATTTTTGGCTAAAATTCTTATTAAAATTCAAAGAATAGTAAATTAATTGTCGAAGACTTTCCTCTTTATAAACGCAGTAAAAAATGTTGTGGATTAGACCTCAGCTAAGAAACAGTCTCTTATCGACTGAAAAATCCAAGAGTTTCTCAAAACACAGATAAGTGTCTATTGAAGTGGCACTTGAGTTAGGGCTGTGCGGACATTACCACTACAATCACCGTTCATTTGGTGAGTGATCTCTTATCTGTTAGTCTCAAACGAATGACATTAAACTACTAATCGTTTATTAATCACTTATTTATTAATTGAATCTCAATCTCAAAGACTAATGTTTTTAATCCAATAATAAGAGCTCTTTCTTATCGAGAAAACACTTTATTTTTAAGTCAGAGTTTAAGCGATAAAAACAATTATTTATGTAAACCGAATGAATCGTTTTCTTTCAACTGGTAACTGTGCAAAAATTAGCTTGATCATTCATTATTTTTGAATATGTTTTTGAATGACTAACTCTGATTAAATAGAGTGATATTAGTTTGTGTAATCTTGTATAATTTCCTTGTTTATTTATGGCCAGATTTGCAGAACTTTTGCCTAATCTAAACAATTTTTGGTGCAAATCAGAAATCGAGGTAAACTTCAGCCAAAAGTATTTGTTTCCTATCAATCAATTGTCGGTTAAATCGATAAAAGAAATAATCCTTTTATACCTTTAGAGACGATATGACTCCAAAGTCAGTCCAGAGTTTATTGCAATAGTTTTACCTCCGATTAGATTAAATAAACTCTTTGTTGCGGTTGTCCTCCAAATCAACATGTTTTTGAAGACTTATAAAAATCTCGATTACTTGCAAACATTTTTACAAGAATCTATTGTTTCAAAATCTTATTCCTCTCCTATTCCTATAAAACGCCTGTTTAGATGTTTTAAGATTCACCATCTTCATTTTTATGGCATTAGAAGAGTTCCTGAATGTATAATCTGATCATTACTAACAATGTAAGAACATTTCCGAATATAATACCAGAAATTCTGACTAAGAATAAAAATTTTATACTCGAAGACAGAAAGAAAAATATGTGAATATGTGGGTCATATTACTCATATAAGTTAGCTCTTGGATAAAACCCAGTATTTTATTATCATTTATTTAAATTATTCGTTATTTCGTATGAAATAAAATATTTACGATTATATCATAAAACACATAGAAATGGGAATTACAATATGGGACATAGCTTTGAATATATGAATTCTTGATGTCAAGTGTAATGAATAATCAAGTTTGTTTTAATTTGCTCCCAAAGAATGTATAAATATTTCATTTGTCATATATTTGATTGATTTTATTCATTAATTTTTCAATTCTTTGTACTGAGAGTTGATTACTCCAAATGCCTTTCTCTTTGAAATAGGATCCGACTATAACTGCATCCACATTAAGATCAATAAATTCACTAATATTGGATTCATTAACGCCGGAACCGATCAGAAGAGGTATTGAAATGTCTGACCCTTTTATTTGTCTGATTTCCTTTAAATCGGGTGAATCGCCGGTTCTTATTCCGGTGACAATAACGCCGTCAGATGAGAAAAATTCAGACGATTTGGCCATTTCTGTGATATCTATGTCTGAAGTGATGGCATGTGAGCTGTGCTTCTTCTTTATGTCATTAAAAATAAGAACATTTTCTGCATTTAATTGTTTTCTATATCTGAGTAGAGGACCGGCACAGCCTTCAATATATCCTTCATCTGCGATGTGTCCAAAAACAAATGATTCGCAGCGAATGAATTGCAAATTTGAGGCGACGGCAACGGCCATAGCCTCGTGATTAAGTGCGGCCAACACCTGAACCCCGACCGGAATATCTTTGGCGCACTTTTTCACTTCTGAACAAACTCTAGTCATAATAGCCGTGACTTCGGGTCCGGAATCCTTTCGAGTGACATAAGGGATGTCAAACATGTTTTCCACACAAATGGCACTCAAATTAAACTTTTTGTAAATTTCGGTTTCTTTACACGAAATGTCAATCAACTGCTCAACACTCAGTTGGCTCTTAGGGCTGTTCGGTAGGGCTCTCACGTGAACCATACCTATTACGGCCATACGATTCGTGACAACATTTTTGAAGACCTGTCGGAATCGATTCATTACTTCCAAAGAATTTGTTCCTATTTTTACTTAATTTTAAGAATAAATAACAAAATATACCAAAATTTGAGTGATTTTCTGAAATTGATTTTTGTTTTCCAAACAATTATGAGACGAAAACAAAACAAATGATGCCTTCCCTTTAATCTGAGACATATTGCCTGATAAGATATCTGATAAATAACTTCATTTCCAAAACAAAGCAATTCTTTTGACATTTTATTGTTTTGTTTATGATTTGTGTCATAGAATTCACTCATTCATTATATTCCGGATATTTTTGTTAAATAAATATCATATTTCAAGTTATAATACAATTTATCGTAATTGACCATGCTTACTTTGTATTTTATTGCATTAGTTTGTTATTACATTTATTTGTAGCAAAGAATCCAGTAAATGATCATGGTTTAATCGAAAAATTCTTATCTAGAGCAATTCCGTCAATTTATTCCTATCAACCTTTCCGTTCTTGTTCTTTGGTATGCTCTCAACGACAGTCATTCCTCCTCTGATCCTCTTTAGTGGTGTTATACGACCTTTGAATAGAAAAGATGCCAATTAATTATTAAATGGATGATTAAGATAATTTATATGTCATCTAATGAATCTTAAACATTTAATAGACTATAAAATAATCTGCTTTTAGTGACTAAAAGACTAACATAATAAATAAAATGAGCAATGTAAAGAGTGTTCATTAATGGATGGGCACAAATTATTACAGACACTCATTAGGGACAGAATAAAAAGAACACACTCATTAAATTGTATGCTAGCCTTCATGCAGTGCACTTTGATATACTCGAGCATATATTAAGACCGGAATTATAATTCTTTATAATTTATTTTATAATCACTTTTGAGAATAAGAATATTCTTGTTATCGGTTTCTTAAAATCAGAATATTCTTGGAAAGGGTGATGAAATTCTGAGTGAAATAATAGATAAATTTAAGAAAATGTGTTTACTGTTCACGAATTCAAGCAATTCTTCGCTATTGATATCACTCTTGAATTGGTCTTTAATGACGACAAAAGCTGTCGGCAATTGGCCTGAGATATGATCGGGTTTTCCAATGACGGCCACCTCTTTGACGGCATTGTGTTGGAGGAAAACTGCTTCCAATTCTGTGGGCGAGACTTGCATTCCGTCCGTTTTGAGCAATAATTTAATTCTGTCCACAATATAAAGGTTTCCATTTGTGTCATAATATCCGAGATCTCCGGTATGTAAATAACTCTGGCTATCGATCGCCTCTTTTGTGGCCTCAATGTTGTTGTCATAGCCTTTGATTTATTGGTTTTTTAATCAAATATTTTTACAACAAATGCTTTTCCCTAACCTTTGAAAAGTGTGGGTCCGGTAACACATATTTCTCCCCTTTGATTGGGTCCTAACAGTTGTCCGGAATTGCAATCAATAACTTTAATTGAATTTCCAGGAGTGGGAGGACCGACACACTCATAATCTTTAGACGCATAGTCTGCGAATGAGATCAAAATTGTCATTTCTGTCATACCATAGCCTTGTCTGAAGTCTTCAAAGTGTGGATACTTCTTAACAATCTGTTCGGCACATCCTTTGGGGAGAGGAGCGCCGCCACAAATTACTTTCTTCAAAGAGCTAATGTCATATGTCGTGCCATTCCTGAGCAGAGTCAGGAAAATTGAAGCCGGACCTGAAAGGGCTGTTATTCTGTGCTTTTCAATGGCAGCACAGAATGAATTGAATTCAAACTTCGGATGTAATATAAGTTGAGATCCGTTGTTAAGAGACATAATTAATTGATTTATTCCCGATATGTGCGCCGCATAGCCATGACCTGAGATCACGTCATCATTGGTTCTATTATACATTAGTGGGTGAGAGCCGATCGTTACCAGTGATACCAGATTGTAGTGACTGAATAAACAGCCCTTTGGAAGACCTTTAATATTGGAGTTAAGACCCAAATGAGAAACACTTAAAATAATTCTCATTTTCAGCAAACAAATGGGTTTTTCCCAATAAAAAGGACTGACCGGTAGTACCACTCGATTCTAATATCAAACAAATATCCTCTTTTGGATCTATTGGTTGGTATATGTTTTGCTCATTCATGGGAGCAGTCGTTTCCATTAAGTTTTCATAGACAGCCAAATGTGACGTAAATTGAGATTCATGTCTATCACCAAAAACTATTCCTTTCTGATTGAAAATAATGTACTGAATGTTAATCTATACTAATCTATAGTAAACTTATGTTCAATGTATGGTTACTGACTATATTGTCGTAAAAAGTTGTGTCCCTTTCCTTTATTCGCAACAGATTTTGTTGACTAACGGCCAGTAGTTTTACATTTCTTTGGCTGACACTCCTCTTCAGCTCATCTTATATTGAGATTCAGATCATTATTATTGATTAAATTGATCATGATAATTTCAATGATAACCTATTGTGTCTATTCCTCGCATTGGAACAGCGATACAGCCCACGAATATACCTGAATATCAATAAGTAGTGAATAATAATTGATTTTTAGATGAAATTTGGATCAGTTTCTACCTGATAAAAGACAAACCATATATTCATAGCTATTTTCACCACAGATTCCGAACCTGTCCTTCGGTTTAAGACCTAAACTAATCCAAATACTAGACATCCGGAGACAGTCCTCAAGCATTTGATTAAATGTGAAACTTCTTTGACTAAAGTATTCGATCTATAAATCAATAAAATTATTATTTAAATGCTATTCATATCATTTGAATGTGAATCGTATTCATGTAATTCACAACAAACCAGATATGTTTTGTCTCCAAAATGTTTCATTCGATTGATCAGTAATTTTGAGATTGAAATCAGAGGAATATCTACTTCAGGTCGAGGGGAGGACACAATTTTAGAAGTCATGGTTCACTAAATTCACTTAAAAATAGGGAATACGTAATAAAATTCAATTAATTTTCAATTGAATGACAAAAATATGTGGAAAAACAAAAATGGATTTAAAGGCAAACAATAATTGCAATGAATGTTCAGAATTCAAGGTTACTATTAATCTGATAACAATTAGTTGTAATAAATTAGCCTTTCATCTCTAAATGAACATGATAAATTGCACACTATTCTCTTGAGACAAATTAAATGCTATTTATAATAATAAAAATAATGCTAATCAGTCATATCAAGTGATAGTCATAGTAATGGAGAAACTAATTTTTAATCTACTATTCAAACAAACAAATTAATTGATTTATTCATATGAACATGTTCATTTTTGTATTCATTTTGTGTTCATTTTTGTGAAGCAAAGCTGAACAAACAGAATGCTCTGAAAACAAGCCGTCCTTTTACTGGTTTATGGAAACGTTTGACTGGATTTCAACATTCAATATATGAAAGATTGTTTTGAGAGCCTATTGTAAGTCATTATTAACTGAATAACTGAATAATTAGCGAAAAAATGCTATTTTATGCAAATATTTTAATTAACTCTCTATGGAGTTCACAAAATTGAACTGTTCTTAATTTAAATATTTACCAAGCTCATTAATTTTAATAATGTTATTTTCAGGAATCAAATAAAAACTAAAAATATTTGACTTTAAAAAGTTGCCTGAGTTTACAGGTCTGTAGTTTTAGACAAAAATCAGTTCAAACCAAACATTTTAGGATAAAATTTCTGAAATATCGTAAACCAATCGAAGCATAACTTTATTTGATTACTTCGACAAAAGTCACCGATAGAGCCAATACTCTGTTATTGAATAACCCAGTATTGAATACCGGGTTATTTTTAGTTCAAATATATATTTGGGACAATAATTATTGTTGTTTAACAGTAACTGTAAATTCAGTTCAAACAAAATTTTAGACAAAAAAAAGTCAATTATATTGTATTTCTTGAAAAAGACTACTTCGGTATCAATTGACTGTCAGATCATTAAAGGTGTCGAATGTCTTACCAATTGATTCACTCAATTGATTGTCTCAAGTATTTCATTGAGTCATATAGTCTCAGGTGATATAATTGTCGGTTCCCAACAATCGCAGGTCTATTTCAAGTGAGAAAGAGGACAGAATAAGTTAGTCATCAAATATAAATTATTCGCTCAATAAGTAATTCTTCTCATTTGTAGTGTTTTAAAGTTTGGAATCGTGTCCTGAAAACTAAGCTTGTTAAGTTAACTTTATTGATTTTTATTGGTATTAGTGAAACAGTAATGGCTTTCGCAACACTCAATTCATACGAAGAGTCTTCAAAAATATCTTCCGCAGCGGTAGAGGAGTTACGCAACAAAATAGTTGAAGTGATTAACAAAAATCCAGAACTTTATTACGAGAAAGACGTCGACAGAGTTAAGTCAAACGACTGGTGGATCAGGAGATTCCTCAACCATCACAAACTTAATTCTGAGAAAGCGCTCGAATCACTGAATAAGGCTCTCCTTTGGAGAAAGTCCTTTGGAGTGTTGGATATTAGTGATAATGAGTTCCCGAAGGAGGCTTACCAGGCTGCTCCACTTATTCTTTATGGCAAAGACTTGAACGGCGCTCAGCTCTTAATCTTGAGATCAAAGGTGGCCCGAAAGATAAAGGTGTGGGTGCCAACAGCTCAGAGATACTTCGTTCACCTTGTTGAAAAAGCTGAGCAAAATGATGAGGGAAAAGGTTTGTCGTATTTTTATATTGATTTTCCTTTAATTTTGCAATTCATTTGAATTTCATATTAGGAGTGACTCTACTAATGGACTGTAAGGGAGCGGGTCTTAAGAACGCCGACACAGACTTTATGAAATTTGCTTACACTGTCCTCAACGACAATTATCCTGGTCTTGTCAATGCTGGTCTCGTCTATAAACTGCCCAAAGTATTAGAGGCCGTCTATAAAGTGGTCCGTTCGTGGCTTAATGAAGATCAGGAAAAGTACTGCTATTTGGTCAGCAAAAAGAATATCAATGATTACGTGGCTGTCTCTGAGTTACCAGACTTTCTAATAGGTCTTAATAAGGAGGCCTATCGTACGCCTCCAGAAGGGGCGCCTTCTGTTCATGAATTGGCTGAAAAACTAGGAATCAAAGTGGAAAAGGCCGACAAATTAGTCAAACATTTGGAACAATTTTACACCGAATAACACAAAGTAGAGGCCCTCCCAAAGGATCGACTATCGATTTTAAAAACAATTGATATCTTTGAAAAATGATCCTAGAACAATTTGTGAACAATTACTATTTGTATTAATATCAGTTTTTGGGAGTATTTCTTCAATAAATGATAATTAAACTCTGAATTGAACTATTCATTAATTATAAATAAATTATTCATGGTTAATTAAATTCTTATATAACGTGATAACATTCAATTAATAGCTATAAAAATGAGTATTCTGTCACTTGTATGAAAGACACAAAACACACCTGGTCTTACTAAATATAAATAGATATTTTACATCCTATTGACTGAAAAGTATTGAAAGTCAAGAAATATTGTGTAATATTTTTATGACTCATTTCTTTTGATTTTCACAGAAAGTTGAATTTCCGGCGAATTTTTTCATTTTTTTATGGCTTTTCACTAAAAATTAATCATAAAAGAGTCGATATTTTGCGGTTAATATTTGATGTAAAAAATGGAACACGACCTTGCTTATATTATTGCTAATATTGATGCTTTTAGGAATAACATGCAAATGATATCTAATGTAAATAAAGCTCACAAAACAACAATTAGCGGAATATATAACTGTTTTTTCAGATAATGTTTTAATTAATTCATTTGTAATCGTTTTTATTGAAAACGATTTGTATTTTGTTTTAATTTTTCCTTAATATTAGTGTTTATTCTGGAAGTAGTGAACAGTTGATCAATGAATAATAACTTGTTTTTAGTGTTGACTGTTCATGGTCATTTGATTTGAACACATCACAGAATTATTGAAACCACTTTCACTTGTATTTTTGGTGAGAATAGTTTGAAAGTTGAATCATTTTATTGAATTTTTTTTATTTCCATATTTTTGAGTAATTTTTGGGATATTTTTAATCAAAACAAAAATGAGTGGACAGTCGTTCCCAGTTATGGATATCTATAATAAGACTTTAAAAATTCCGAAGGATCTGATAGAAGAGGTCCGACAGAAATTTTTAGAGAGAGTCAGCAAAAACCCGGAATTGTATTACACCGAAGATGTGGAGAGGGTTAAGACAGATGACTGGTCTGTCCGTCGTTACCTCTATCGGTTCAATAAGGACCCCGAAGTCGATAAAGGACTGGAAGCGTTGGACAAAGCAATGAAATGGAGAAAGTCTTTCGGTGTTCTCGATTTCAAAGAGACAGACCTAATAAAGGAGGGGCTTATGGCAGGAGGGGTCATTCTCTATGGCAAAGATCTGAATGGAGGTCCTGTAATGATTATGAGAGGCAAAGTGGCCAAGAAGTCAAAGACTTGGAGACCGTATTTTGACAAGGTGGCCGTCTATTATCTCGAAAAAGCGGACAGACAGAATAATGGAAAGGGTAGGACAAGCTTGAAATAAATACCCGTCTCATTAACGCATTTTATTTAAGGATAGTTTTGAATATAATTAACTTTTATTTTTAATGATTGATAATAGGGTTAACAGTTCTGACTGACAGCAGAGACTCCGGATTAAAGAATGTGGACACCGATGCCATGAAATTCATGACAACCCTTATGAATGAGTATTACCCTGGTTTAATGAACGCTACGGTTATATACAAAATGCCAACAGTTTTGGAGGCCATCTTTAAGATGTTCAAATCGTGGCTCAACGAAGAACAAAACAAATACATCTATTTGGTCGACAAGAAGAATCTCAATAACTATGTGGCTGTGGATCAGTTGCCCGACTTTCTAAAGGGGACGAATAAGGAGCCCTACCGTGCTGTGCCAGAGGGGGTCACCACAATTCACCAAGTTGCTGAAAAGTATGGCATTAAGAAAGAAAAGGCGGATAAACTACTTAAGCATATGGAGAAGCATTTCGAGAGCTAATACTCAGAATATTCTGAATATAAATTATTTCCTTTTATTTGCAAAAAAAGGGATAATATTTCAGCCAATCGTTGAAGACTTGAATTTTGTTATCAAAACTTTATTATTAATAATTTTATGCTTTCGTTTGAAATAAATTTGAATTAAGTTTTAATTAAAACTTTCCTTAATTATAATTTAGACAAAATTGCAGTCATTTTAAACTTATCTTAGATATTAAGTGAATTTTTAACCTAGATTAAATTCATGGCCAATAACAAGGATTTTAAGTTAAATTTTATTTATTTTTAAAAAATAAGTCTTAAAAATAATAGGGAGCTTTGCCGATGTGGGTCGGAGGGGCTTCCAAGAGTCAAAAGTATGGGATTAAGAAAGAAAAGGTGTATTAAACATCTGGAGAATTGATTTGAAAACTAATACTCAGAATATTCTGAATATAATTTGATAAGAGGGGTATATTTTTACAGCAAATCTATTAAGAAATTGAATTTAAAATTTTCTCATAAAAACTTAATTATTCAATAAATCAATATAATTACTAAAAATAATCAAGGCAAAAATTAAATAGTATTGAAACATATGCATAAATTCAGAATTGTGCAAAAAATATATATTGATTTATCTTATTCATAATTATAAGGAAGTTTAATAATGGAAAATTTTAAGACTCATATCTATTGCAAGTTTAGCTCAATATTAAAATTAAGGAAAATATGATTTTATTAAATTAATTTATAATAAGAAATAGAAGGACAGGTCTTCTGATTGATAGGTGATTCTGGTTTTTGACTTGAAATGCAAATGTGTTTTCAATAGACTAACACTCAGGACATACGCTAAATGTGATAATGAAAATAATTTTATTAATATTTTCATTAAATTTTTAAAAATGATTAAAAGCTTCTAATTATTGCTCAAAACGTGTGATAATATTAAAGTCATTTTTTATCTCAATTTTAACTCAACTTTTAACTAAAGATGGAAATGAGTGAACAGTCGTTCCCTGTCTTAAAGTCATTTATCAAGAGCTTAGATATGATAACACCTAAAATGACAGAAGAATTGCGTCAGAATTTCTTGGAAAGAGTAGACAAAAACCCAGACTTGTATTACGAGGAGGACGTGGAGAGGGTTAAAGCGAATGAGTGGACGGTTCGCCGATTCCTTTATAATTACAAAACAAAACCCGATTTGAATAAAGGATTGGAAGCGTTGGACAAAGCGATGAAATGGAGGAAAAGCTTTGGTGTACTCGACTTTAATGAAGAGCACTTCCCGCAGGAATTCTATTGTGCTGCCGGCGCCGTCGTCTATGGCAGGGATTTGAACGGTTCACCACTTCTTATCTTTAGGGCAAAAACGGCCCTAAGAATAAAGACATGGATGAAGACGACACAAAAGTTCTTAGTCTTTTTGATTGAGAAAATGGATTCAAACGATGAAATAAATGGTCTGAAAATGACTTGAAATGACTTTATTTCAATTGATTCTTAAAAAGAGAGTTATTATCGATTTTTCTCTTCTCCAGAGTCTGGTCTAACAATTCTGTGCGACTTCAGTGATACAGGCATTCAGAATGTGGATACAGATTATCTAAAATTCATTCACTCGCTATTCAATGAGTATTATCCTGGTCTAGTCAACGCTACATTGATCTACAAACTGCCCACAGTATTGGAGACCATTTATAAGCTGTTCCGGTCCTGGCTTTGCGAAGAGCAGAAGAAATACACTCATTTTGTAAGCATAAAGAACATCAATCAATATGTGGCACCGGATCAGTTGCCCAGTTTTCTAATGGGCACAAACACCCGGTCCTATAGAACAGTTCCGGAGAGCGCTCCGTCCGCCCATGAATTGGCCGAAAAGCTGGGCATCAGTTTAGAGAAAACCGAAAAACTGGTCAAACATTTACAAAGATTTTATAGAAATTGAATTAAAAAAGAAATTTAACAGAATTGTAGGCAAAATAATTAATCTTGATAACCTTGAAAAAAGTCATTTTAAACTGCTTTCAATTTGTTTTTTATAAAAACCCACTTTGAAAGTAAACTCTGACTAATCCGAGGCATTACTTATTTATTTTTGAACTTAAGTGGGAATACCTCTAAACACAGCATAATATGATAATGGATTAGAGTTGACATCAAAATAATAAAACAATTATTGTCTTTAAAGCTGTGATTCATTGCATGGTTTTCGATGAACACATCCCTCAATGTATGTGTGGATTGGGTTGTGCTCTGAGTCAGTGATCGGATCAATAGTTTCGACTCGAATAAAGTCGAAGAGATGTCGGGCTTTCTGAAAGTCAGACTCAAATGCAGGTCCAAGAAATCAATAGCCAAAGAGTGGAGCAATAACTGAACGGATGAGATGTGATGACAAAGCGTTGCTTCTGTTCTCTCGCCTCTGATCCCAGTTTTTTATCCATTCCTTTCACATGTTCTCTATTTTTATGACAAACACAATGAAAAACATTATAAAAGTTGTGCTGTCCTTTCGGGCACTGGATCTAAGACCTGTCTCATTTGAATTTGATTAAAGAAAGTAATTAATTTTGCGTCAAATGCTTAATCGATATTCAAACGGTTCTCTTAATTAATGTCTAATTTGTTTAATTGACAAAAACCAAGACTTTAACTGTTCTTCAGATTGTTCTTCGGGTTTGTGTTTTAAAAGGATTTGATATCAAAGTTATCGCTAAAACGGAATCGATTTTTAAGACAAATAATTGAAGAAAATTATAGGAATTCGTCCAATAATTGCAAGATTACAATCCAAACTACAAATGGAAGGTAAGTCTCAGCCTTTGAACTTATTTTTACTCATTTTTCTCGTCGAAAGTAATCAAAAACAAATTGAGAGAAAAACTTTGCTTTTCATCACTTCTGAAGTGATGTTCACTTATTTTTGTCGAAGATTTCAATTTTCAGAGAAATTCTTGAATAAAAAATCAGACATTTCTTTACTCTTCTCATCAACTTTATTGAAAAATAAAAGCTCTACCATAACGTTCAAAAGGGAATTCCTTTCCCACACAATTTATTCCTCAAATTGATCTTGCTTATACAGCTTAAAAACAAAGACTTGAATTTATACCTATCACCATTAGAGAAGGTCCTTAATAAGGACTCTTATCTTTAATATTTTCATTAATGAAATGACCAAAATGACCATGGGGCATTATGTGCATTATGGTTGTTCACAATGTTTAAGATGAGAAAACACTTCAATTTATATTCATTGGTTGCTATTGTTATTTGAGAAATATAGCCGGAGGGCCAAAATGGCTATTTTTTTGTCCAATCAATATCTTGGTAAAGAATGATTAAGCTCATCCTTGTCTTAGAAAGAGATATAAATTGGTATTTTTGTCTGTATTTTATTCCTAAATATAATTGTATTTTCGGTGTCAGTGAAGCGGAATCCAAAGTCTCTCCAAATTATTGTTGATTTTCAATGTAATAGTCAGTCGACGAGTGGTTGCTATCAATCTCTGGGAATCACTATTAGCTCTATTCCGGGTAACTCTTCCCTAATATCTGCTGTGAAATAGTGACCAGAAATGGAAGAAGAAAAAACATTTCACTTTTGATTCCACGCGTAAAATATAGAGGATTATAGTCCTTATTCAACGTATCCATTGATCGACACAACACTAGCCTTTCCTCTAAGGAATGTCTTCGTGTGTGTTGTTTCAAAATGCACTCAAACCTAATAGAAAACTTAGAGCTCAAGAGTTAGGTCACACATCATTTGTTTTTGTGTCCAAATTAAACCATTTGCATCCCAGACATTTTAAGTTAAACCTTGTTTGACGCAAATTGACAAATTACCTTTTTCTATGTCTCATTTGTCCTCGTTATTCAAAATTAGAGTTATTTGCTTAAAAGCATTCCTCATCTTAAAGTTGAAGAGTATTTTCTTATCTCTAATTCTTAGATAAAAATTATTTCAAAAATCGTTAAATATTCATCTCTTCGTGAAAAACATCATAAAATTCTTGGGTGTTATGAATAGAGAGCACAGAATAAGAGTCAGGGCTTATGTTAGGCATAGAAGTGGGAAAAAGCGTATGTTTTAACCATTGATTGGATGCTAATCCTAATCCATCATTTCTTCCGACACCAGACAAGAGTTGAGTCAATTCCCACTCCATTAAAGAGTTGGCGAATCGAGAGAAACACATCCGAAGTGTTTCTCAACAAATAATTTAATGAAAATAAAGGATTTCATGCATTAAATGCATTAAAACAAATCAAAACTCTATTTATTTGTTGAAAAAGTTTTGCCATTTTTCTATCAAAACCGGAATTATTAGTCATTCATTCGTTTGATTTGAATGAGTGAATAGGAGCAGAGCATGGATAGCAAGGACAGCCTAATATTACAATTGAAATCAAAATGAATTTTGAGACCATCAACCGTGAAATTGAAGGAGTAATCGCATTGAATCCGTTTCTTAGTCTTTAGTTTTTATTGCTTTTTATTAGTCTATCCTCTCATTGAAAGAGAGATTTTTTGAACCAATTTTGTCGAATATTTTTCAATTTTCTCGATTCTAAGCAATAATTTTTTAAAAGATAAGATAAATTACAATTTCATTATGTTCGCGAATAGCCAGGGGACCTGTTTTAATGGCGAACCTGCCGTTTTACAGTAGACCCTGGGGGCTATTGGCAGAGAATCACCAGAAATAGCATTTGGAAGCAAAACAAAGTAATATTTTCTTGGCTTTCAACTGGATTTCGGATAAATTGAGCTGAAATTCAACTAAAATTTCGTGATTTAGAGCGGATTCCAACCGATAATAGAGGAAATTCCTTACTTTGTTCTCATACATTGGCATTCCCTGAGTGCACACCATATCTACCAGTTTTGAAAAACTGAGATTCTGTTCGCTTAACTCAATCAAGTCGTGAATTCAATTGTTATCAAAGGATCAGAACAACTATTATTTGGGAACAACTATTCCACTTATCCCACAATTATTATTATTATTATTCCTTAATTACAATTGAGTTTAATTAGCATAAGTCCTATTTTAAAATCAATTTAATAAAAAGAGCTTGCTCCTCCTGCTCCTCTTAGTCAGGATTATGATTATTATGGAAAGACAACTAAACTTCAAAAACATAATCGTCTTTAATATAAAATTATTTTATTTTATTATAAAAAGTGAATATCGAGTCAAAAGTTATTATCCCTAGTCTTTCAAAGTTTGAAATTTTGAAAAATATTCCCCAAATTATGGCCTAATTTGTTGGCATTTGAATGGAAAAGAAAAATGAGTGCAATCAAATTGGTTTAATGACAAGAATCTTTTAGTTGTCATTGAATCTCATTGTGATTGGTAAAAGTTTTTCCATTGTTACCACACTGGAGACAAATGTCTGGATGAATTAATTTGAATTTGTCTTCCTCTACAATATTGGTAAATGTGTGACAGTTTAAGCATATTTCAAGTTATGATTTATATCTGAATAACGCATACAAAAGAATAACTCAATTTTTGGCCTTAAATTAAATTAGGATTTGATTTGAATGCAAATATCAGTCGGTTTTTGCGACTGAATATAAGCGACGAAAAAATCAATTTTCTTTTCTCTATCTTTCAATTCCTTATGAGTTCTGACGACAAGTTTTTAACTTAAATTTTGTGATATTTTTGTCGAGAATTACATAAAAATTTTATGAACTCATTGTATGCTTCAGAAGGAAGGGATGGATATAACAGATATTTCAACTATTCCTCCACTATTTTGAGGCCAAATACAACAGATATGTCAAAGATTTTCATTTTGTGCCGACTATTCACTCGAGTGTAACCATTGGTAACAATATTAGAATATTCTTTAATATAGACTATCGTTTGGAAGAGGGATAACAGGAATAACTCGAATAACCGGTGCTTCCATTCTCTCGACTCAATGGTCACTGAATTAAAGATGAGAATTAGAAGAATAAAAAACAGGGGTTTGTCTAAAATGTAACTGTTTTGCCAATGGCTGTGTTAAACGCACAGACCTTTTGTTATGTTCTCCTACTAGTTAATGGACTGCCATAACAATTGGGTCAGTCATTGAAAATATATGTGATTTGTCTCAATAGGAATATATCATCAAATGATTGCTCAGATATTATCGATAATTATTTGCATTAAATGGACTCATATTTGCAAATAAATAACTCATGAATTGTATGGCATTAAGTACTGTATGTCTCAACGGTTACGACAAATGCAGATATTATTTGCAGGATTTGTTTAGCCGTTTGTGTAATACTGGGAACTACTAAATAAGAGGAGAAAATTCTAGATAATGACTAAAATGCTGAAACAACGACAAAAATATGGCTCTGAGGCCACCACTAAGGCGTCAATCACTGGAAATGCTGTTTATCTGACATTTTTCCGAATTAACTCAAAATTCACTCATTTTTAACCAAATTAGGAATTTTTCCAAAGGGCTGCCAATAATTAGCAGAGCCTTTCCCCCCTTTGTTCCACTGTTATTAAAACTACTCTATTATATCCAGGGTTTGATTGATTGATCGTTTCTTCTTACAGCTATTCTACAGAAAATTACCAAAAAATGTTATTAAAGTGAAATAATTGTTATATTAGAGCATCACTTTTGAACGCAAAGACACGACCACTACAATTATCAGCGCATATACCATGTTATACGAAAATTGAGTCTTAAATGTATAATTACGGAAATTATCACCAAAATTCACTGCGGGGTTATTTTGTTTAATAATATTTACATTAGGGAAGCGTTTATGTATTATTTCTGAAATGATTTCCATATACTCTGTAATGAGATTTCAATTAAATTAAAAGATAACATCTTTTAATACATTATATTATATGTATATTACATCTAATCTATGAATATTATATTTTTAAAAAGTTTCTTAATTCAAAGAATACATTTTCATATTCCAGTTCCAGGAAATGAAAAAAATAATGTAATAATTTTGAAGCTTTTTGATATTTGGGGCCCGTATTCTGGCTATCCCTCTGTCCATTAATGTTCTTGAAACTAAGAATCAGGATTTTCTTTATCTTTCTCATAATAATATGGTATTATATCCTGAATTCGCCATTAGTTTGAAAATATAGTGGAAATTGAGTTCACTTTCAGTTTATTTCTTTAAAAAATTATTAAATTTCGTAAAAAATGTATAAAAGACTCGATTTTTGGAATCGATTTCCAGATTTATGGACAAAGTCTTTACGGATTGTCGTAAATAATATTGAATGTTGTTTTTGGGGAACTTTTCATTATTAAAGTAAATATTATCTTGGTTAAACAGGTTTGAAATGTATTCTTCTGATATTACTTTCCTTTTCATCTAAACTCTGATTTTTTCTCTTTTCCTGAAAAATTCATTTTTATTTTTTCATGTTTTCCATCAGTTATTCCACTTTTCATACATTTATTTCTGATTTGAAATTCAATTCAATATATTTTTGTTGAGAAAACACTTGCTTTTTGTGTGCAAAATATTTTGCAAAATGAATTTTGTCGGAGGATTTCAACTAAATAAGAGTCAAATAATTTATTTATTCTGTGTTTTATTGGCTCAGTTGGCCTGTCGTATGACTTTTGATGCCTTTCCTTTCTCTTTCTTTTAAGGTTTTCTTGTTTTGTTTTCTCACAAATAAATTCTTTTTTAATTTAGACTTTTTTTTCTTACAAATGGTTTTCACAAATCACATACTTTTCCTCTCACTCGGGAGCAGGACTTCCAGTAACAAAAACTATGGCACTAATCAATGACTCAAATACTCCTTTCACTTAATGTTAATTTGATTTTTTTGAAGTCTTTCCTCAGCCTCTCCTATCGACTGAACTGAATGTCGATTTTTTTCGTTATCAACTTTTCCCATCTTTTTTGACTTCATTTTTAATTAATACGATTTGTTTCGAGTCATCCGCTTATTGAAAGAGCAATTCATTAATTAAGGAAAAGTAGGGAAAAAACCTCTTAATGTGAAGATTATTAAAACATTCATTTGGGAGAAATCAATGCTGTTTTCAAAAGCAAATATATTTAGGTTTAGTTCACTCAATATATAACTTAATTATTAAAGTTTTATGTATTTTTCGCGCATTTCTTCTATTCTTCTACTCTTTACTGAATTTTTGATTACTTTCTAACGAAAATTTATTGCAAAAACTATTCTATCAAATACTCTATTTTCAAGTTTTGACACACAAGAGAGCGATGGGGAGAGAGAGAGAGAGAGAGAGAGAGAGAGAGAGAGAGAGAGAGAGAGAGAGAGAGAGTCTGTTT
>JAQIXD010000916.1:0-19357 GCA_034699985.1 Minunthozetes semirufus | reverse complement strand
TGTTTTTTTGCCCTCAAGTATAGCACTCACTCCTAAACTGCAATGTATTTCATTTCGCTATCACTTGATATCCAAACAGCACTTCTCAGATAAGATTCACAATTACTGGGAGTATGGAAAACAAGCTGAGCAACAGTGCTGTTCAATAGCACAGGTATTGAATAGAAAGGCAATAGGGCTGAGCAATCGATTGGAGAGCCACTGAACACCACAGATATACACAGCTATGAAAAGTAGTAGAAAATTGAGTGCAAAACACAGACCAATAGATTGAGAATTGAAATGAAAGGCAATTGAATGCAATTGAATGTCAGAGCAAAACATTCTTCGTTACAATTCATGTTTGAAATGAGAGAAAAAGGCCAACCATTGGAGTGAAGGCGAGGAAAGGTCTTCGTTACAAGACTCCAGTGCTTTCCTGTGCAGCACTCGATGCTTAACATTTAGTGTTGGCATCGGATGTCTCATTGATAGGGGGCTGAGAACTAGGAATCACTCAACCATTGCTTAAAGAGCTTCAGACGAAAGACGGAGAGAATTGCAATTAACTCGACATAAAAAGGAGAGATGAGAATTCAGCCGATTCCTAGCCTTATGTGTGGCCTCACACACAACGGCACTGCATATCACACGCCTCGTCGATACGTTAATATATTGGCCTATTTTGAGCCAAATATATGAAGTTATATATCTTTATATATGCTCTCAAAGACACGAATATTCTCCGACTCAGTGCTGTTTATGGTGTGCTGTTATGGTGTAAATGTTGGGCACAAAACCCATTGATATACTATCAAAGGCTTCGGGCTATAAATAATAGGATAGATATAAAAGTATATCACTTTTCAGATTAAATAACAAAACAGACAATATATGGGTTAACTCCTGTGTTATGCACTGTTAGGTACTGTCAGTGTCTGTTTAGTTTCATAGATGCAAACCATCGCTGATGGCCAGAGGGAGGTATATCCCAAAACGTTTTTAAAAATTTTCAAACCAAAAGTGGAAATACATGTCACTAATGGAAGGGGAGTTTAGATTAATATCAGCGAAGGGACGGTATATTCCCGAAAATGATAATGAATGCAAATTTGTTTTAACTAACAAACTAACAAGGCCATTTTTGATCACCAATGAAAATTGAGAACTTTTAGCCAAACCTCTGTTCCTTTTCATATTCTGTGCCATCAATAATAGGGGGAAATACAGCCAAAAGGAATTTTGGCACTTAATTCAAAACCTGGAAATTTATGTGAAAAAACACAAAAACAAGTTTAAAAAGTGTGACAAAAGGGTCGGCCCTAAAGAAAAACACATTGAATTGTCTGCCAATTGAATGATTGAAACATTTATTTGACGGCTTTTAAGAAGAAAGTGAAATATCACCTCAAACTAAACCGGGTTATTCCAGAATATTCTTTAAAGCATTTCTGTGTTTTATTCCCTTTTCTGATGGGAGAGGGTTGTTGTGTTAGAGCACTGACAAGTGAGTCAGCTATCGGAGAGAGTTATGCATACAATTCACTCCAGAATTCTGTGTCTTTCCCTTTGATTCCTGAGAATAATATAGGGAAGGGTATAATGAGTTGGGATATAATGGCTTTTCGATAGTCATATCAAATAACAATCTCTTTTGGGTTCAGTTATTGAATGAAAAGCGAAGAAAAGTCTCTTTTGTCAGACTTTCCGATCACTTCTTAAGGTTTAGTTAACTTAAAAGTCGAGTAAAAGTGAGTCAAAAGTGAGTCAATCGCTAAATATGTGATCAAAAAAGGTGTAAAGAAAGTGTAAGACATGCCTTCGGGTGACGATTAGCTTATAATTTACTCTCCGTAACAAAACTCATATAACTTTACTCTTATATTATATTAAGAAATAAAACAACTTTTCTTCTCATATTCATGGCGTAGAAACTCTCATCGATTAATCTTATTCTGTGCTCTGAAGGAAAGGGCGAATAATTCAAGAAATTTTATGAACGGTTTTATGAAAATTTAATTTAAAATTTTTCGGTCAAAACAAATATATATTACTTCTCAACAAAAACTGCATTAAAATAACACCAAAAGTAATAATGAATTCAAATGCGATGATATGTTTATCCGCACCGCATATGTGTCGCCATAACTCAAAATCTATTAAATCTATATATTTTACGCTATTTTGAAGCCATCCCTTTGATTGTCTGACACTTCAATTATTTAGTGAACAGACATAAAGTATATTAATAATAAAGAAGACGAAGATTTACTAAACAGATGGCAAATATCAACTCTTGTTAATATTGAAGAGGAATGGCTTCATATGCCTTCTCTATTGTCGCTTAACAGACAATTGAAGGACTCATCTAAAACTCATCCTTAACGCTCTCCATCCTTCCTATTGCGATGTCTTCTTCTGTCTGTGCGACTACTCTTCCACTACTGTTACTCATGTCTCTCCTATCAAGTATTGTGTCAGATCTCACAGAAGATGACAATAACCATCTGTTCCTTGTATTGGATGCAATACTTCTTTGACAACTTCTCAAATACAATTAAAACGTCAGAATAGCAAACATATCAAACAATATCAGACCAACAGTTGATTGGCTCAGAGCACAGCCTAAGATGATGTTCCCCTTAAACACTATATTACAGCGCAAAAGGCATCTCATATATTGAGATACAAGAGCTGAAGACATACACTCGAATAAATGGTATACTCTTCTGCAACTCTTCCTCTCACAGTATTTAATCTGTGATCTGTTGTGCAGATATGAAGTGCAATATTTAGTGACTGTCTCTCCAATAAAGGCTTACAAAAAGACATGTCTCACGACATTCATCTCATTGATAGCGAAAGACTAGTTTCCGATTTTGATCCGTAAAGATAGATATGAAATGACCTCAAATAGTGAGAGCACTGGTCCCTAAGTATTCATTTATTGCACGACACTATTAAATCTGGGATTTCATATAACACTTGTGGCGTTCCCTCTAATGAAAGCTCCAGATTGTAGTCGAATATTGAATCAGAAGACAAACAGAGAGACAAAAGTCTGACTCAAATAAAAGTCTATTAAATATGCGATAAATAATAGATTATTAGGAATGAAAAACCAAACTTATTTAACCAAGCTCTTGTTCATTGATATTGTAATCCTGGAAATACACAATTTTGTCATTACTCACAGTCACCAGAATCGTCTGCAAAAATCCGACAGAATTAGATTCCATGACATTTGAGTTATAATATGAAATTCATTATTCATTGGTTCAAAGAATTTGCAATTTATTCATAGATTCGTTGAAAACAATTTTTAAATAAAATGTTTCGGAAAAATATCCCCAAAAATAGCTCAGAAGTGAATCAATTAATCAAATTTCGTTTTATCGATAAATTATTCAGATTTTAATTCCCGTTTTTCTAAGAGCCGATAGTCTTTGAAAACTCAATTTTCATCTACTTTTCCACTCTTAAGATCACTTCAGTTGATTCCTAACCCTGTGAGCAGTGGAGCCAAGAAATAGGAGACTCAAACTCATCCTAATATAGAGGGTTGAGTTGATATATGAACCTAATTAAGTGCAATATTGTAACAAAACATAGTTTACTCTTTGATTCTGATATCGTCTTCGATCACATGGATGTGCAAGAGGTCAAACCCATTAAAGTTGAGTCCATAAAATCAAGATTAAAAATTCCTTACTTATTCAAACACAAATTTATGATTCATATTTGAATTTTAAATGGAAAACCAGATTATATTAATAATAATCATTTATAGATCAAATTAACCGAAATGACAAAGATCCTGCATATCTGACAATATTTTGCTCTTCTATTTCCTTAGTTTTGGGATCAGATGAAGCGTTTTCTTATTGAAATCAGGCGACAAAGCGATACTTAAAGGGAAAGGGAGGACAGCCTCCAAAAGATACAGAGTTTAAGATAACAACTTTCCATTAAAATCGAGACAAAAAGTTGTCAACAAAACGACTTAATTGATAAAAATAATTATAAGTTTCGCAAACTTTGAGTAAGTTTTAAAATAATTGAATATTTTGAGCCATTAATAGATTTTGATCACGAATAAGGACAGCAATTAAAAATAAATGAATCATCATGGGTAATTATCATAATGGATTTGTTCTTACCTGAGTTTATTTGAACACAAAAGTTTAATATCCAATAGAAGTCAAAACTTATACTTTGATTAATTAGAAGAGCTTTTCAATTGAATTAAAGGGATTTCTGGCTGTCTGTCTCCCTCTCCGTTTTTGGCCGAAAATAGCTCTGGTATTAAGTGATTGTGTACTGTATTATAAATGCGAACAACAGTTCAATTGACATCGTTTTGCAGAGTCTGTGCTTTTGCGGTAAAATGTTGTTAAACCAAAAGCATTACCGAAAGCAAAGTCAATATGAGATGAAAATCTTTTGGCGAACGAACAGAACACAGGGCTCTGAATGAGAGCACAGCCACACGATTCCTGAATATGTCGAGCATGAGCTGAGAGGCAGATACAAGTGCTCTAACGTTATGTGTCTCCAATGCTCGGAATATAACTACCATCAGAAGACTCCGACTCTAATAAACGCTATGAAAAACAGTGTCGACTCTATTAACACTTTTTTGTCATTCAATTTGATTAATACAAAGACTTGAGATTTGATTATCAGTTCATAAAAGAGTTGATTAAAGCTATAATTAAATCATTCAAACGAATCAAAATGATTAACGCATTTCATAGATGAGTTTAAAAACAATTTTAAGACAAAATGAATATTTACTCAACAAAACAATAGAGTCGATGAAAATCGCTGACAAAATAGCAAACTATTAGATAAGAGCACAGAATAGAAGAGGGGTAGGAATGTATGAGAAATCACTTTTCAATTACTCTATTGTTGTGTTTATATATTATTTTTCTATTATTTCTGATTCACTTCTGAAGAGCTGGAAATGCAGTTACAAATTGTTTGCCCAAAAAAGTGGAGAAAAAAAACTTATGAAAAGATATACTAAAACTACAGGAAATAGAAGAGGAATACAGATAGAGGAACGACTGTTGTCTATTCAATGCAATCCTCTTATATACTATTCGTTAAAGTTTTTCATTCTGTTCGCTCACTCTTATTATCTGATCCCATGAGAGTCGCCGGCAGTTTCTGTGCGCAGCCATTGAAATCTGTTCACTATTGGCACACATGAAGAGGAATTGACTGAAGAAGTGAAGGGAAGATAAAAAAGAAGCAAAAACTCAAATAACGAGTAAAATAATGTGTGAAAAATGGTCTAACGATAGGAACTGAATGAAGGGAATCACTGTTTTATGTTATAAAAGAGATTAAACTTCTGCCGGCAGTCGAGACACTCTCGTCTGACACGACAATAGTCTTCCAAAAAAGAGCCAAAAGAATAAATGAAACGAATTTTTCTGATCTTTTATTTGTGTTCACTATTTGTCGACTCAACTGTCAGTTCGACACAAATTACAAACTGATTGACTCATTGAATGAACAGTCGGTTCAAAGAGCGAAGACTTCCCTTTATTTGTTACCAATCTTTGATCCGATCTCTTACATTGAGACCAATTTTCAGAACCACTTCTTCAGAATCCCACAAAAACTCGACTCAAAGGAAGAATAAAATGAATTCAAAGAATATTCTCTCGAATTCTAATCCAATTTAAATTCAAAATACAAATTCTGGTCAAGAATTTGATCTGTAATTCAATATCTTTACTAAAAACCACAAAAGACTGGAAAAACAGTTCCAAAAGAGTCTGAAATAAGTAATAAAAACAAACAAAAACTCAAAAAATAATAAAAACTATAGAAAAAAGTTTTATTACTTTTTATCTCTATTTATGAATCATTAAACAGAAAATTATATAATTTTTGGCTCAACTCTGGTTTTATCGCTCAGAATAACTGCAATAACGGCTAAACTGGCAAAAGACTACTTAAGAGTATAGTCGAGTCATCTATGAGTTGAAGATAATGACAGAAAATAATTGAAAATCTATAGAATTCTATAGAAATATACGGAAAAAACCACAAAAATAATGATTCGCTTTAATAACTCATTTAATTTATTGAATTTGAGAAACAGAACAGAGGAATGGGAGAGGGAGGGAAGGGATAGAGAGAAGGAATAGGAGCTGAAGAATAAGAGAAGAGTATTAAAGAACAAAAAACAATACCTAAAAACAATACGAAAAGTGATCTCGTATTTCAAAAAACGTCTTCATTTCAAAAAAGATATATAAATATGAGTATCAAAGCACTAATAGTCGTAATAATTAGTAATAATAATAATAGTTATTATTATTTAATAATTAATTTTAATTTAATTAAAAAGCAATTTAGAGCTGAAGAGGAGAGGCGTTACATGAAGTGGTTGTTAGTCTGGATGACAGAGCAAGTGTTGAACAGTAAGTCTTTAGAATTATCTTCTATTGTCTTCAATGGTGTATATTTTGGTGAATTAGAGGTCAGACGTCGGGTAAAGTTCAACAAAAATTGATTTAAACACAGAGTCTGTGTCGAAGTCATCAGAGATTAGCAGAAAATTGATTAAAACATAACTAAAAACAAAATAAAGTCTCAAAACAAACGGAGAAAAACGTGTTTTTATGTTTTCCTCTCACAAAAAGGGGGAACTCATATAAGGAGTGTCCGCCCAATTGGTTGGCTATCAATTGCAAAAATTTCTGTACAATTAATTAATAATTGAAATCAAATTATAATCAAAAGACTATTCGCTAATCGATTAGTAAATAAAGGATTCGTTTAAAGAGAGATAAAGAGAGAGAAATAAGTCTTTAAATATGTATATAAAAGGCATTTGTTTTCCTAAAATGTATTTAAATATCAATTCCTTCAGTCATTTGGGAACTGTTGGCCGACTTATGAAAAGGTAATAAACATTTGAATCAATCAATTAATTTAAGAGAAGAGGGGAAAGGCATAGAAGAGAAACACAACACAACAAAAGAGCCGACAGAACACGTCTTCTGTCGTTTAAAATCAAATATTAATTAATATTATTATTAATTAATTAATTATTTAACTAAAGTTCGAGTGCTTTAGAGATTTGCTTTTCGCTGACCACCAGTTTAGGCATCTCTTTGTCCAACACTTTGGTTAAAGACTCGTTTAGCTGTTCTTTGTTTGATTCGACAAACTTGAAGAATAGGACCAATTGTTTCTGAAGCACCGGATGGTAGGCGTTCAGTCTGATGGCCCGCTTCAGGGACTGCAACATAAGCATAACCCTATTCTTCCTGAAGTAGATCTCGAACGCTAACAGATGTGTGTCCAGTCGTTGTTTGGCTAATATTTGGAGAGGAGTCAGGAATTTGATGGCTTCGGCTAACGGGTCTTCCGGTCGCTCCAACTTAGAAGGGTCTAACTTTTCCTGATGTAATTCACTGACACTCTCGCTGTTCTTCTCGTTATTCGGGTTCTGTTTCTCGTTTTCGGCCACTTTTTCTGCGGCCGCGTTTGCCCTGAGTTTAGCCTTTCTTTGCTTATTCCGCAACTTTTTGAGCTCAGAGGCCGACATATTTGCCATATTCTTGTCCTCGAGTTCCTCGTTGTCTCCCAAAGGTTTGTCATAGAGTCTGATGTAGACCTTAATCGCGATCTCCGCGGCCCTGAAGTAGAACTGATGGGACTTAAGTATGTCCTCGAGTCGGAGGAGCTCTATATACGAGCGGAGAGTCATTTTGCGCATACAATAGGTATGGAAATCGAACTGATCCTCATTGATCTCAGCGAAGTGGCGGTCAATTTCGATGCACTTCTTGAGCGCTTCGCCCCACTTCTCTTGCCTTTGATAAGAAAGGGCGCACTCCGTCTGAAACCACATGCATTGCATTTCGTTGAGGTTCTCACTGGCGGACACTCCTTCGCGGGTGAACTTCGAGCACATCTCCTCCGCTTCGGACACTTTGTTGGCCCGCAATAGATATTTAGCGCACTTTGAGTTGAGGTATCGGTCGGCGGTGTCCAGACTCTGGGCTTCGTCCACGTGTTTGACCGCTTCCTCCGGGTCTGCCATATGTTTGTAGATCTTTGCTTTGATGACAAACAGTTCGATGAGTGTAGGGGTGTGTTCGAGAGCTATATTCACATATTTGAGGGCTTGACTGAAGTCCTGGAGATAGTCGTAGTGTTGCGCTAAATAGTAGTAAACCCATAGCAGGCAAGTGGTGGCCTCCGAACCGCACGACGACTCGTTTGAGTCAAAACTGTCCAAACTATTGA
Source organism: Minunthozetes semirufus (assembly GCA_034699985.1). Taxonomy (NCBI): domain Eukaryota; kingdom Metazoa; phylum Arthropoda; class Arachnida; order Sarcoptiformes; family Punctoribatidae; genus Minunthozetes; species Minunthozetes semirufus. Next base: position 11,098 of record JAQIXD010000916.1, on the reverse strand, counting down.
GGTTCTGGACGTAACTCAACATCAAGTTCTGTATGATTTCGATCTTTTTTGGCAAACATTTTGTGTTAATAACTCTTGGATTGTAGGGATTGCCCACCAATTCGTTGTTGTAAATCTTCTTAATGTCCCGGAAGAGCGCCGGCTGTCCTTTGCGTAGGCTTTTCCGGAGATATATGTCGATCATGTCTTTGAATAGATTGAGGTTTGAGACGAAATTTAGTGGCAAACGGAACGGTATTTGGCTTCGAGGGAACTGTCGCTGAAAGTCCAGATAGAGTTTGATCCGTTCGTTCTCCTTCTCGGGGCTGATGTCGAGCGCCCGCTCCAACAGGTAGTAGTAATTGGCGTTCTCTGGGTTGCGGCCAATCAGTTGGTCTTTAATCACTTTCTTGGCCTCTTTGAGTCGGCCCAGACTTAAGAGGAGTTCACTCTTGTACTCAAAAATCGCTAATTTATCACAAATTTCTGATTCGTTTCGCTCCAAATATGTGAGCGCTTCCGAGTAGTTCTGCGCCTCTTTCAGAACCATCACCTGATATAACATGAGCTCTGACTGTTCGTACAGTTCGCTGAAGTTACGGCCCGACTGTCCGCCGGTCGTATTGTTGGCCGCATTGTTCTGGTTATGCATTGCTTTCTGTTGTTGCGATTGACTCGTCTTCCGGAACTCCTCTAAGATTTTGGTCGCCGTCTCGTAGTCTTGAAGCAAATGGTAGGCCATCGCGAACCCAATCCAAGAGGCCCTCTGTGTTGGCCTCAAAGCGAACAATTGATATCTTGTGTCGCGATAGCCCTCGAGGTCTCGCATTTGGATCTGGAGGAGACTCAGGTCGCGGAGGATCTGTATGTTATCCTTATCCCATTTGAGGGCATTTCTGTAGCATTTGATCGCTTCGTCATACTTGTGGTCCGACCTCTGGAGTAGTCCGTAGACGTGCCAACAGACGTGCGATTGGAGGTCATTGCGTAAACCCCTCCGCACGTACTCATAGGCCTCCTCTTTACGACCCAAACAGTTGAGTGTCAGCCCTTTCATGGCCAGAGTCTCGCCGTGTTCTGTGAACTTCGGGTTCGTTAGGATCTGTTTCGCGAACTTCAGGCCATTCTTATACTGTTTGTGTTCATAACATTTCAATATCTTCTTAAACAAAGCGTTCTCTTTGGGCGGCAATGGCTGTGACGGAGACATCGCTGGCGTCGGCACAACCGGTTGGACACCAAATCAGCGGACAATCAAAACGGAAAGTAAACAAAAACAGAAAATCGGCTCAAAAAAGACGGTAAACAAGTCTTGAGGAAAGAGCCAATCAATGGACCAATTAATGACTTAAAACTAGTGACAAAAACACTGATTAGTTATTAATTATAATTAATTAATACTAAACTATTAATCAATAAAAAGTCTCACTTTGTTTTCGGTCGAGTTTTTCCACTAAAATATGATTTTGTTATTAAATATAACTTTTATTTTATTCACAAATAAAATGACATTTGATTTCATTTCGCACTAAAAAGCGATTAATTAATAGTAAAAAAACAAAACAATAATAATAACTAAGAATTAAATAAAGTCTTCGGAAAACAAATCCAATCCAATAGTGTTTGGATTAAAACAAATCAATGAAAGTGTGTTTGGATTGCATTCAAAAAGCAGTGGATTTGTAGTGAAATGTGATTCACATTAAAGTGTTGTTTGGCTTTCAGTAGAGAAACGCATTTCTCATTCAAAGCCATTCACTAACAATACAGTAATGGCGAACCCCTTCCGTAAGCGCTCGCAAACAACGTTACGCCGCTTCGCAGCCGATGAGGCTCTTATCCAATGGTTGTGTAATTGTATTCCCTTTCAGTCAACTGTTTATTGGTTTGTGTTTTGTCGACCTTTTTTGGGGTGTCGTTAGTCTCACCTTTTTATTGATGGTATTCCTGGATATTTATCTCGTTTTTCATTCTCAAAATTGTTTGCTGTCGACACCTTTTGCAGGAATCGTTAACCTTTTTTTTTGAAGAATTTTAAATGATCAGACTAATTCTTTATAAACTATCAGAATTTATGAATAAATTACTAATTATTTTGAAACCTTGTCGATTTTCTTTTGCTTGATAGTTATTTTGGTAGAACTTGAAAGACAAGCAAACATTTTGACGATTTAACATGTTTAGTTAATTTACAAATTCTTGGCAAAAGGTTTAAGAGAAAAATATTGTCACAAAAAATGAGTTAAAATAAATTCTGAATCTTCTGTTCAACACTTAAATCATTTGAAATACATTTTTTCAGACAAAATAAAAGTTGTTTTCTATTAAATAATAATTATTTTAGTCGTTTATCATGATAAAGTCACCTTAACATAACTGTTAGCTATTACAAAATTGTTCAGCCGATAAATTAATTATGTTTTCACCTCAATCTTTGATCTTTTTATCAATTTGGTCAAAGTTCTGAAAATTCAGTTTTGACTAAATGTTTGAAAATTATTAAACTGTTATTAAAGTCCATTTTTAAAGAGTATTTTGAATTTTATTGGACTTTAATAACAGTTTAATAACTTTCTGGTTGAGATTGAGGATGAAAACAGAGTTAATTTATTGTCTGTTCGATAGACTATCATCGATAGTGTGATAGAAAATTGTCAAAAATATTTTCAAATTATTGGAAATATTTGTTAATCTAATGACAAAACATTAATATTTGTTGAATAATAGACTTAAATATTTCGTTGAATTCAAAGTCAAGTTCAAAGAAAAATAAAACAAAAAATAAAACAATTTATAATTCATTAAAATAATTATTACGTAATCGTCACGAAAACAAGTTATATATGACTCAAAATTATCATTTTCTATAAACAAATTGAAATTATAGCAAAAATAAAACTCTACTTGTGGGGGGCGGGCAGACGCAAGGCTGTCTTTTTATATACTCTGAACTTTAAAATTTAATTGAAGTTAGAAATTGAAAGTTTCGGAACCACTGCTGCCATCTCTTGGATTATTGAATTCGGGATAAAATTCGTTTACGGAACGAGTGCTGCCATCTTTCGAGTAAACCACTAAACCAATAAAATCAAATTATGGAACCTTTGCTGCCATCTATCGAATAATACGTTAACGAAAAGAATCAATTTATGGAACTAATGCTGCCATCTGTTGAGAAAAACATGAAATTCAAATGAAAGTACAAGATATTTAATAAATAGATGGCAGCAGCGGTTCCATAACCTAGTTAAATTCAGACCCATTAACCGAAAGATGGCAGCAGTGGTTCCGTAACTTTTAATAATTAACTTTAATTACAATTAAAAGTTCCGAGTATATAAAAAGACAGACGTGCGTTTTCCCTCCCCCACAAAATTTGTAATTAACAAACTTTTATTCCAAATTATTTTTCTTTCCAAAGGATTGGGATTGGGTGAGGGGGTTCGAGACCACCTTTTTATATGTCGTTATTTTCAATTGTCATTAAAAACGCATTCAAATTAGACATTAAGATAGTTCTCGATTTCAGACTCAAAGCTAAACTCAAAAAATCAATAAAACTAATTGATTCGGATGAAAGTTCTCGACTCATATTCTTGGTATTGAAATTGCAAGAAATCTAGTGATAGCCATAAGACTGCACTTAATATCATTAATTCTTAGAGAATATTCTTTAAGTTTATGTCACGAATAGTATTAAAGACTATTATATCGATCCATAAAATAAACATTTCTTTCAAAGAATTATTCTATTATAGTCTATTATAGACAAAAAAAGTTTATTTGAAGTGAAGTTTTGGCGAATAAACGACAAAATACATTAAAAAACAAATATTTTTCTGATTTTCTTGAAGGATGTTCAAGGTTAAGCATCATATCCAAGTTAATTTCCGAAGTGATATCATTCAACTCTTCTCAATGCGTTTTAAATAACTTTTAAGTGTTTTTATACATAAAATTGTTGAAGAAATCCATACATTTTGCTAAAATATACGAATGAATTTATTTATAATTGCATTTGGTAAGTAAATAACCAATTGATCAAGATGCTTTCAAAATTTATTTAGAATTAAAATCAATTTGAGTACAAACTAATAATCTATTAGAAACTAAAACCTAAAGAAATAATAAAATCAATTAATTATTGAAATAATAATAGAATTCAAAGAATTGATTAAAAACTGACTGAAATTATTGCCTGAGTATTGAAAGTCGACATTAAATTCAATTTGTTTTGTAATACCATTACTAACACAAGACTTAGACTAAGATAAAGATCACAATCAAAGTCTAGTGTTAGTAATGGTATTAATCCCTTTGGGGTCAGTATATTGGTATTCAATGTCAAGACTTTCCTTAAAATAGTGGCCAAACCAGACAGAGTCAGGCCATTCACTAGAACTGATTGTGACACAGAAACAAACGGCTAAATAGATGACAAACGAGGAATAAAATATACCGATCACTCCCACGATTACATAGACGTAAAGACTACCGTTTTCTATGACTTGATTTAACACAAAATACAAATTAATTATTATTATAATAATCGATATAATAGTGGACAGGGCTTTAACAGTCGTCCCATTCGTGAATCTCCCCATCACTCTCTTAGAACAGGTGAATGTCATTGTGGGTAACAGAGCGAAGGGCAGCATAAGACTCATCAGTGCATTCAAGTAGTCATTCAGTCCCGTCAAGTGGTCGATGTCTGAGCTCAGGATAACAGCGAGTGTCGGCCCGATAGCGATAGTCCGCGTCAGTAACACCCTTTTCCAACGCGACCACTTTAGATTGAGGAAACCCTCCATAACGAACTGTCCCGCATAAGTACCGGTCATTGTTGATGACTGTCCCGCAGCAAAGATACCGACCGCCCAGATATACATTGCAAACGCCCGGAAAGTACAGCCCAAGTATATACCGGCCTTATATAAGTCTGTGTCGAATGGTTCGGTGTCATTAGACCAGCCCTTTGTGTCGAATCGTGAATCGTTTGTGGCCATACATATGTCGAGGACATCACCATTGGATTTACCAAAGAGTTCGTGAGCGAAGACAGCGGTGACCGCAATATTGATGAGTAGAGACACCCCTAACGCCATAATTGCCTCAATAAAGACATAACGGTTGGCATCACTCACTTCCTTTCGGTTCTTTCTGTCAATACTTCGTGACTTAACCAGTGCTGAGTGAAGGTATAGGTTGTGCGGCATTATTATAGCGCCAACAATACCAACTGCTTGTAAAACGGCATCACTCGAACAGTCCTTGCAATAGGGAATCACTATTCCTTCGCCCATTTCAAGAGCATTGGGCGCTACTTTGAAAAACTCAAATCCAAAGGTGATGGCCATCATAGCGATTAAGAACCCGAAGAATGCCTCCAATTTTCTCAAACCATATCTGTCTAACAGAAGGAACGTAAAGGTGTCCAAAATAGTCAACAAAACGCCGCCATATAAAGGGATCGTACGATTAGACAATAGATATATAGAGACAGCCGTTCCAATCACTTCCTGCATATCTGATCCAATGATAGCGATCTCAGACATAATCCAGAGTAGAATTCGGGGTATTTTCGGGTATCGATTGTAACAGATTTCTGCCAAATGTTTTCCGGTGACGACACCAATACGGGCCGACAATCGCTGTAAGAATAGTCCAATAATCGTTGCGCTGACCAAAACCCATAGCAACCGATAGCGGGCGGCGGCACCGGCCTGCATATCAGACTCAATATTGCCAGGATCTAAATAGGCTATAGACATTAGAAAGCCGGGTCCCGTGAAAGCCCAAAGTTTGCGCCAACTGAAGCCATAGTCACCCGTATTAGGGATAGTTATCTCCGCAGAGAAGTAAGTGGCCGTCATATCAATGGCTTTAGGTTTGCCATTACTTTCACACTTTTCGTCTTCGACTCCAGTTTGAGTCACTTCTTCAGTTGGCTGTTCTCTCACATTAAGTTTGGCATTCATTTTGGTCATTAATTATATAAGTTCTTCTTATGATTAATTAATGTCCCGAAGGAATAATCTATAGATGAAATTGAAAAATAACAAAATCAATTATTTAAAAATCAACATGCTATTATTTTGATATCTTAATTTATTCGCAGAATTTTCATTCATTTCGTATGCATTTGGAAGACAATCTCCATCAGGTAACTGATAAATGATCATGCTAAATTATTGAATTATTTTTAAACATAATCATTTCTGTTTTTAAGATATTCTATGGAGTTATTGGGGCAGAAAAGGCGAGAATAATTGGGAGAAGGAGTTCGACAAATGTCGAGGAAGAATGCAATCACCGATTGATATAAATACGCGAAAACTAATTGTCGACAAAACTATGAAAATTGATTTCATTAACTACGATATGGCTGTGAATAAGGCCGCGATGTTTAACACCGGATATAAAGGTAACTATCATTAGAATCAATTTGAATATAAACTTACAATTTTCAAGTTTTCCAATTCTGCAAAGTATGCAATCAAATACAATTAAGTGCTCAAAATAGAGCAATAATTTGTTTAATGGGTGTACTCTCAGACAATTCAAATACTGAATGATTAGAATTAAGGGGAAAATCGCTTTTATATCGATGGGAAAGCCATTCATTAGATGAGATAAAATCACTTTACCATCTCTTTGTAATCCTCTCTTGAAAGCTATCGATTGATTGGAAGGTCTGCCATCAATTGTACCCCAATTTATCAGATAATAAATGATAATAATTATCAATCGTTTTATTAAATTCTTTTATCTTAAGTTTTGTCACATCTTTTAAAAAGTAGTGTTAAGTCAAATGTCTTTCTTATTAATGAATACTCCAACTCATTCACCTAATGCCAAATGTTGTGCAATAAAGACATAGCAAGCTCATTGATTGCTCATTTATTGCTATTGCACACTTATCACCTAGGTGAATGTCGAGGGAAATCTAGCAAAAAATAGACTTAATTTATTCTGACCGTTCATTTCAATTATTTATTACATAAACCGGATATAATTGGTTTTAATCAAATTCAGTTATAATTATAATGAAAATTGTGTTTAATATCTATTTTATCCTTTAATTTGCAATTAATTTCAATAATCCCTATTAATAGGGTTATTCAGAAGCTATTAGTTTCCAAGATTTTTAAAGGTCATTGGTAATTATCTTGATCATTTTATTCACGTATTAAGAAGAACTTTAGACCACGTGAGATAAACGTGAGACCAATTGATTGGAATTTAGCAGATTAGCATGATAACCATATGTTTATTGATACATTGTATTTAAGCAATGTTCTCAAATTAAGTACCTAGCTACTTAGTAAGCAATCCCTCGTTCAAATTAATTCAAATTAAAAGACTTCGATCAATAGTAATATTAAATAAATTAACACAAGAGATAGGAATAATCAATTGATTGATTAATAGACTTTTATCATGGTAATTTAGGTGCAAATTGAGAAACGTGAGGAAGCAACTGGATTACGTGAGGGAATTCTCAAAATAACCTTGATTATCAATTATAGACAACATTACCTCTAATATTAGCTCTTCTTATCGCAGGTTTTATCAGGAAATTCAGTATCAAAAGGTTTGAGTGAAATGTTTGAGTAATGATTGACTACTGATTTATATCACTCAAAGTTAATTGATTTATTAAACCAACTAGATCAGTGATTCATTATTTTAATACGTAACAAAAGGCGAAAGGGACTAACCTGTGATAATTGAGCGAAATATAACCCCATTGTAGTTTGATCCAGCAATTATCATTTGATACTTGATATAATAGATTAATTGTTTTCCAATTAATAATTCATTTAAATTAAAGAGAAAATTGAATAAAATTACGTAAAAAGTATTGCATTAAAAGTTTTAATTTAAAACTAAAACTTGACTGAACACAGAATTACCACAAAATGATCAAATAAATCAACTGAATAAACATAATTTGATTTTACCCTTGAATTTGAACCAAACGTTTGTCTCGTATTTAACATAAAAATCATTAATTTTTATACTTTTATTCACTGAATGTTTGTTTTGACTAAAATATGAAAACAATTCCTAATAAATTATTAGTAATAATTGATAGCAAATGTGTTTACTAAAGTCAAATATGTACTATGATCCTGATAATCAGGACCTGGTTGTTAGCAAACAGTTTTCGTTATGAAAATACTCACACTTTATAAGAAAGGATTTCACAAAATTAATCAACACTTTATACTAATTAGTAATTATTATGTTCTAGGTTTATTAATTGCTAAATTATTAAACCTGAGTAAATATTTATCATAATAATTGACCTTTATATATAAAGCTTGAATAATTCGGTATTTACCCCTTTCTCACTTTTTATAGTTAGATAAACGCGATTAATATTCTTTCAATTCTTATGTCAGATAAGAATTCAGAAAAAAATTGAGAAAAAATAATTGAAAAACAATTTATTTTCAGTAAAAATATTTGCGGATCAAAACGAGACCGAAGTACTAATAAGTGGAACCGCTGTCAACAATCAGACTTACCGTTTGGTTGAACTTCACTTTCACTTTAATGACGGCCCGGAAAACGGTTCCGAACACGCAATCGATGGAAAAAAGTTTGTTATGGAGGTATAGATCAGATGGAAGACAACACTTATTCTAAGATTACTCTGAAATTAAAAATGAATTATTATCTCATTTTAAGACACATATCGTCCACCGGAATGTCAAATACAATGACACGGAGACGGCAAACACCCACGACGACGGATATGCAATCATTGCCCTCATATATGTTGTAAGATAATTGTTCAAAAAAATGCGCATGAACATTTCTGAATTTATTTTATCATGGTACTTTTTGACAGGAGGTGGATCAGCCCAATATGATGTACGATATGATAACGGATCACTTGCACAATGTCCAAGATATCGGTCAGGAGTACACATTCGAAACGCCGATATTCTTGGAGAGTCTTTTGCCGCCAAACAACGATGTCTTTTACCGGTATTTCGGGTCATACACAACGCCCCGGTGTAACGAAGCGGTCACGTGGTTGATATACCCGGAGCCAGTTTTCATAGACCAGAAACAGGTTAATGAGAATGTCTTGTATTTCAACACATAATTAATGTTTTGGTTATTTTACAGATGAAAAAGTTTAGGACATTATATACGACAACATTTGACATAAGAACCGGTCATCTGAAGCGAATGGTCGGCAATATTAGACACTTGCAAAACATCGGCAATAGAAAAGTGTATACTTCGAGCTCAGACTCATTTGGGTCAACCCTTTGGATATTTTTGATTGTATTAATCACACGTTTAATAAGTGATTGAATGAGTTTACAAAATATTCTTATATTAAATCAAAAGAAATAAATTGTTTTGATTACAACTTTTAATTTAATGATTAAACACGAGATTAAAGTATTTTTTGATTATTTTTGTTTTCAATTTTGGATTAAAACTCAAAATAATTATATTTCAGATGAAAATGAATTTATGTATTACTTATTGTCTTATTTTAGCCATAAATGGTATTTTTTTTTTGATCAAAAGATGATTCAATTCATTGAATTTTCAAATGTCTTTCAGTGAATTGCAATCAATGGGAGGGATATCACAGACAACTGGACGAAGAATTGCCGTCAATTAATTGGAAAGACTGTGGAATAGGCCCTCGAATAACAGATCCGTCTATAATACCAGAGTTGACCACAACTAGAATACAAGGGGGAGAGTTTGCCAAACTTGGAGAATATCCCTGGTTTGTTAGACTAAATAACAGTATTTCTAGATGTGGTGCTTCTATTATCAATGAGTGGTGGGTACTGACAGCCGCTCATTGCGTTGATTACCTGTAAGTCTAAAATAAAATTTGGTTTTGATTAATGTTTAAAATAATTGATTGTGTGTTAAATTGATAGAACAAAAGGAAAGAATATGAAAATAAGAGTTGTTGTCGGGTCTGTAGATAATGATGAAAAGAGTGGTCAAATTATTGAAGTCCAAAGAGTTGTTATTCACGAAAAATATTTAAAGTTTAAATCAATGGAAATAAATACCGAACAGGAGTTCAAAGAACAGAAACAAAAACTAATTGAGAGGGAAATAAGTGGTGAAGATATAACTGAAGAACTCGAGCGATATAACAGAGAATATAATGATTTCAATAACAAAATAAAAGGAACCTTTTTCTATGACATCGCTCTTCTGAAACTAAAGGATCCAATAGTTCCCGAGTTTAATGACACCCATTATACCATTAATAGCATTTGTTTGCCGAAGACTGGAATAGTTAACACTCGCGATGAAAACCTTATGATTATAGGTATGGGTGCAGTCGGTCCCTCTCTATACGTGCCTAAAACATTGAAGAGAGGGGTAGTTCTTATGAGAAGTCCAAAAAATTGCACCATGGACTTTTCTTCACAAACTGAAATATCTCCGACAGTGTGCGTCACACTATCAGATCGTATGGATGAAGCAGACACTCCATCCTTATTTAAATCAACCGGATGTTTCGGAGACTCGGGATCACCTTCTCATCAATACTACGATAGGAAAGCTGTTCAAATTGGTCTTCATAGTATTGGGTGGAAAAGTAGATATTGGTGCAATCAAATCTCAAGTATGACACGGGTCTCGCTTTTTATGCCTTGGATTCGGTCCCATATATCGGGCAATGATGTGACAATTGAAGGCAAAACAAACTACTTATTGATATTGAGTGTCATTTTATTGACTTTTATTGCGGTTATTATCTGTTTGTCACTCTTTTGGAGTAAGTCTTCTCTCAATAAATATCTCAAAATTAATAATTTTTTAATCCATTAGATTTGATTGAAATCTTAAAGAGAAGAACAAGAAATGGATGAATATTCTGATTATATTTCAATTAATTGCAATTCTTTTGATAAATTTATAATAAAATCAATAAAAATATTTGTTTTGTTCGCAAATCATTATTTCATGATTAAGCGCGAGATTGAAGAATATAAAGAATTTTTTTTCAATTTCAGATTAAGACACAAATTAATTGTAATTCAAATAAAAATGAATTCATTTCTAATTTATTGTCTTTTATTCGCAATTAATGGTAGTTTTGATCAAAAAGTAA
>JAQIXD010000915.1:0-19372 GCA_034699985.1 Minunthozetes semirufus | reverse complement strand
GCAGATAAATTTGACGCTTTTGAAATCTTTATATGCTCAAGATCATAAAAAATTAGTTTTGAAATGCTGATCTAATTTTGTAAGCAATAGTATAAGAAGTGAGCTGAAAATCGATGGTATATTTATGTATTTATACCCCATAGCCTTGGGAAGGCCTAATGGATTGTTAGCTCCTCCTTGGGAGCAGCACTCAGTCAAGTATTGATGAACAAACGCTATGGTAACCACTCTTGTGTTTAGAGGAAAAGGTTCGATAATTGTCTTCTTCTTCTTGTTTTGAAACTTTATTTGATATAATGTTTGAGAAAAACCATATCTATTGTCGACTCGTTTTATGCGATCAATAATTACTAAAAAATATTTCAATTCTTTTACTTATTATTTAGTCTTTTAATAATTTTTTGCGAAACAAATGTAGTCTTCAAATGATTTTATCCTTAATTTAATTAAAGATTAATTTAAATATAATATAATAATTGTCTTAATTTATTCATCGGTTGTGTATATATTGAAGTTAAGAAAATTCAATTAAATCTTGTAATTAAAGTGCATTTAATTCCTGTCAAAGTATTTGTTGTGATTTTTTAATAAGTTTCATACAATTATTTGAATGTTCCTCAACAGTCAAACTGATAAACAGGATTAAATTGAATTTGAGATATCTTCCAATCGGACTTTAATTCACTGGAAGTACAATTTATAAATTAGAAATATATCTATCTATCTATCTATCTATTGTCAAATTGTCAAAATTGTGTATAACTACTCAAATGGCGCTTAAATATTTGCTCAAAACTAATAAACTAATTCCAAATCAATTATTAAATAATTTGAGTTATAATAAGCAGAAAATATTTGTGTCAAATGCGAGGCTTCTATCGATTACTGCGAAACCGGTATAACTTTAATGGCTTTAATAAATAGATTTTCAGAATTTATTTTAATTCAAATTTTTGTTTAAATTGCGACCAAAACAAAGAACAGACAACTCTTAAGACTAAATATCCCAAAAACATAACTCTATGGAGATATTCCCCAAACAATTCAAAACCAGAGGGAAAGGGAGTAAAGGAAAAGAAGGCATTGACTCTAATCTTTTCGTGGATGTTCGCTAAGGACAAACATTTGGATAAATTCAGACAAATATGGTTTGACAAAGGATTTGATGTATTGACAATTCATACCTCACTTAAAGATTCATTACTTCCTCCAATTGGGAGTCAAATTGTGGCCAAAAATGTAGTGAAAGTACTCTCAGATCTCAACACTGAATACAATGAGATAGTCGTCCATTGCTTTTCCGTCGGTGGCTATCAGTTCGGGGAAGTATTGGTTCAGTTGACTGCAAACCAAAAATATTCACAACAAATGGATTCAATTAAAGGCCTTATAATGGATTCATTAGTCTATGCAAACGACTGCGCTCCGGGAGTGGCCCGAACTGTTACTCACAATAGAGCTTTTCAGAAGATAATTGAGTCCATCACTGGTGTGTTCCTTATTCTGTTCCACAATATAGTGATAACACATTTCAAGAGATCAGAGGATAAGATAGTATACCCGCCAGCAAAATATCCTGGTATTTAATCAGCAAATTATATTGAAATTCATTTAAAATGTGATTTTTCTAATTTTAGGCCTAATTTTGTACTCAAAAAATGATTTAATCAGTAGTTATGACTCAAACGAACATTTAGTCAAAAGTTGGAGAAAACTTGGAAATCAAATCCGAGCCAAATGTTGGGAAAAGTCCGGACATATCCTACATTATAGGGACCACCAGAACGAATACGAGCAGGAATTGGATAATTTTGTCAAAAGTTTGAGACTTAAATCACTTGAAAAATAGCTCTTTAAAAGTATTAATATTTATTATTTATCAAAGTATTTGAATTTAAATGCTTTTTCTCTGAATTTTACTTTTGGTATAAAAATAGAGTTAATTACAAATAGACTTATTTTATATCACATTTGAATCACAATCAAAATAAATAAACACTTTTTGAATGAATTTTATGTGAAATTAATCTAAAATTAATTGAAATTTAATTAAATTAAAAAACAATGAATTAAAGGGAAAAACGCTGTAATCATGTGATATGTATTTCGTCTGCAGTTTTGTTTATTTACAATAAATACCACTAATTATGCTTCGATTGAGTTGTTATTACATTTAATTTTTATTGTATTTATAGATATAATATTTATTTAACAGACTTTTAGGCATTTAATGAAAATATTTAATTAATTTTATAATATTTTTATTTAATTTTAAACAATTTTTAATGATTTTATTGAATAAGTATTTGAGACGTCGTTTCTGAACAAGTTTTGGCAGAAAAATCAATATTTTGAATATGATTTGAGAGACAAAGACTCTTATCTCACACTTTAATCTCCAAATTGTTTATTAAATCAGATAATTATGTCTTTGGAAAAGGTTTACCGAAGAGACTCCTTTTCCGATCGGTTTTGCGATGATTTGGCCGAAGATATTCTTCAGTGTTTGCCGTTCAAAGGCATGTTTCGTTTGGAATGCGTGTCCAAACAGTTCCAGAGGACTGTCTATAAAAAGCACTATTTTCTAGACATAGATATAATTAATCTGATTATGAGAAACAGATCACAGATTCTTCTGTTGGAAAGAATTCTGAAAAAGTTGCCAAACATCAGGTCTTTGCACCAAAAGGACTTCCGGTATCTGATCGCTGAAGATATTTTGACAATTGTCGAGAACTGTCATCACTTGACTGCTGTTAAATGCGATTTGAGTGATATGTCTGAAGTAATCGCTAATGTCTTTGTGGGTAAGTATAGCTATCAGTTGGTCTCAATTGTGGCACAAAATAAAGAATTCGATGAACTCAAAGACATTCAGATCTTTTTCCCGAATATCAAAGAACTAAACTATTTGTCAAACGATTGGACGACAACTAATGAGTTCTTTTGGCATATCATCCCTTCTGTGGACAACTTCTCACATCTGAAGAATATGAAGAAAATATCGATTCGATTGAGTCCAGGAGACTGTCATCAGATCCAAGACTTGCAAACATTTTTCAAAAACAACAAAAGTATCACTCATTTAGGGTTTTCATCCCTTTCCTCAAAAGAAGACACAAATAGGTATGACTTCACTCGTGTCTTATACAAAGAGATCTCAAAGTTAGAAGAATTGGTAGAATTAGAAATGTGTGGATCCATTCCTCCAGAACAACAATTCAAAGAGTTTGCAAATAATTGTCATAAACTCAAGTCTTTGATAATTGTCTTCAATTTGGAGAACATTTCGGAAATAAAATCGATTTTAAATCACTTAAAATGTTTTAAACGATTGCAACGATTGGTCCTTAAGTTCACTAAATATCACTCAGGAATTGAACTCATTTTGAATGAGACTTTGATTTCACTCAAAAGCTTAACTCATTTTGAGCTGAAATTTCTTTCGCATAACTGTCCAACTCTTAAAGAGACACTTCTCACCGATTTCGACAAATATTTGCCAAAACTTAAGAAACTATTCATTAAAAACCAAATTCTTGTGACTCGAGACTCAAAAGTGATTCTGAGCCGACTCTCATACCTGGAATCACTTCATTTGGTGATTAAGTTTGAGTCCGTCTCTCGTTTGATCAAAGAATATATTCAAGAAAATTGTGGTCGAATTAAATCTGTTTTAATCGATTAATCATTTGTTTAAATGTCTTATCATTTGATTAAAACTATTTATAAAACGCTTTGAATTACAAAATAATTTGTTTTAAATTAAGAGTCGATTGTTTTGTTCCTATATTTGATAATTATGTTTAAATTAATATAACTTTTTTAAATATTTGATATTTTTTGCATTCAATTAAACTATACTTTAATTTGAAGCCTTTCTTGAGCTCACACTTCAGCCAATTTGTATGACTTTTCACTTGACTTTCAATTATTTTGTTTGAATTTAATTAATAAATAAATTTTCGCAAAAACTAAGCGAATCTAAACTCGAATTCAATTGATTCCGATTTTTCGCTATTTTTAAGATGATTTTAGTTTTAATTTTTGAAAATAAGGAAATAAATCAAAATTATTATTTTGAAAATCAAATGACTCCGATATTCAAATATTATAATTTCATTTATAGGTATAAATCACTGAAAATATTTGTGTGAACTCCACTTCAAACCGGTATTACTTTTAATTTTAATTTATTTGAATTAATTCACTCAAATGTTTGCCTTGAAATCGGCTGAAATAAAATTAAAATATATAAACAAGAATATCCAGTAACTATAAAAACTATATTATAATATTCTATTATTCTTGAGGCAAACGAGTTGATCATGTTACTTTATCAGTTACTTCAAGGACTTCATTAATGTTTTCCGATTAGATAGTTATTTCCTTTTACGAGAGACCAAGAGTTTAGTATTTCTTAAAGTTATTCTGTTAGAGTCCGATATCAGAGTTGAAGCGCCTCAGAGATCCTGGCCTTCACTATTTACATAATACAAGATATCCTTGAAATTGAAACTTATCACAAGTTTTTAAGTCTTACTATAATTAAATTCTGTCTGAAATATAATAAATGCAATAAATTAGTTTCAAAAGATATTTAAGAACTCTTCTAACTCTTGAAACTTAAACTCAAAACTTGTGAATTCAAGAGAGGTCTTCAATATTCGATTACATCTTCAAATTGTGATCAAATCATTTACAATATTATTTTTTTTTGTCTAAATTGCAAGTCATAAGTCTTGTGGAACTTCATTACTCGTGTATTTAATTTGTGATTTAATCGTTAGTATATATTAAATGTCGTTTTTATTCCTGCAAATTATGTTCGAGTGGTTACAGAAGTAGTACTCATTTATTTCATTTGAGTTTTCAATCAGTTCTTTGTTTATAAGAAGTCTTCTTTATAAATAAAAATGTCTTCTATTAAAGTGAAGAAGTTTTGTGATAATTATAGAAGAGATTCTTTCAGCGATAGAGTTTGCGATGATTTGTCGGAAGTAATTCTTCAGTTTTTACCACTAAAAGACAAATTCGGTTTAGAATGCGTGTCAAAACAGTTTCAGAGGACTATCTTTGAAAAAGAACGCGAATTAGTTATCGACACAATTCTTCTCTTCCTATCGAATCAGAAGAAATCCATGAATTGTTTGGTATATAACAAGATATCACTTCTATTACTCGAAAATATAGTCAAAAAGTTGCCGAATATCCGGTGTTTGAGACAAAAATCGGTTGATTTCTCACAAAATGGAGTACTTCTGAAAGATAGAGACATGGATTTGATTACAAAATATTGTCGTCTTTTAAATTCAATTCATTGCGATTTCAAGCAGATATCAAATCCAAGAATATTTTCTGAAAAACTCACAAAAGTTGTCTCTTTTTCTGCTGACATCAATTCATTTGAAATTATTCGCCATTCTTTGCCAAACCTTCAGGAACTGAATTGTCGCTCTCATTATTACTCGTGTCCCCTCACCATTCCTCTGATATCTGGGCTCAGAATCAAGAATTTGAAGAAATTTTCAATTGAATTGAAAGACAATATTAGAGACAATTTAATTGATTTCCAAGAATTTATTGAAAACAACAGAACTCTGACTCATTTAAGCCTTGACCTCACCATAAGAGAAGAAGACGTTTCAGAAATTGTTTTCAAACAAATTTCAAGTTTGGATCATTTGATAGAATTGAAGATCAGATCCTGTTATAATGTGGCGGACCTTTGGCTCATCAATGGTTTGAAGAAATTATCTCTTAAATGTCCAAAACTTAAGTCTTTGTCACTGAGTTGGCTCTTCATCGATGAGATCACAGAAATTACAATAATTTTCAATGAATTACAAAAATTCAAACTTTTGAAGCGATTATCGATAGAAATGTTTGGCATTACTTCAGACAATTTCAGAGGAATTGAACTCATTTTAAACAATTCTATTAAAAGTCTCAAACATTTGAAGGATTTGAGGATAAGTTTCCCAAAACTTCATATAATCGATGAAATATTATTCAAAGAATTTGACAAACATTTGCCAAAACTTCAAAATATTTATATTAAAGATAATATCGAAGCCACTGAAGAAACTGCAAATATTCTGAGCCGACTCTCAAAACTGGAATCACTTGATATAAAAGTTACGGATCAGAAGATCGCAGGTATTATTGAAGATAAGGTTCCGAACAAATGCAAACAAATCAAAACTATCAACATTTGGACTTAAATTCATCGATTCATTGAATAATAATTGCATTTTCATTAAGGAATTCATATAAATTCAATGGAAACCATTCATTTCAAATGAATATAAAAATAACTCATTTATATAGAGGTGATCTTCAATCTGAGATATCTGTGTCTGTAACCGATTTGTAAGTTTTTTTTAAGGATTAGCCCCAAATTAATCACACTTTTGATGTATTTCATAACATATAAATAGTTTTATTAATTATTAAACACAAGAATTAAAAGAATAAATAAAAAAAAAAGTTTTTCAAATTGTTTTGAAAGCAATAAATGTTTAAAAGAAAAATTAATTGTGTTTTTCAGTCAATTAAAAGTCAATTCAAATAAAAACTAAAATTAGAGTAAATTTTAAAACAAATCAAAAGTTTGTCTTAAGTTTAAGTGTTTTAAGAAAATTATCGATTTCTTGTTCGTATTCCATCTGATGATCCCTATAATGGAGGACATGAGTAGAGTTATCCCAACATTTGCCGCGCATTTGATTCCCTTTTTTAATCCAATTCTCGACTAATCTTTCGTTTGTTTTATAATTACTGACGACATCGTCCTTAGAATAGAGGGACAGACCTTACAATAAGAATAAATGTTTCGTTAATCTTTTGAAAGGTTCGAGTAAAATACCTTTGTAAGGACCGGCGGGATTGAAGAGATTATATGTTGGCTTTTCGTAATTCTTAACAGATATTTGATAAAAGAGTTTTAAAAATACGGAAATCGATGACTCAATCATTGGCTGAACAATAGGGTTAAGAGTTATCGCTCGGGAAAGACCCGGAGCGCAGTCTTCGGTGAAGACACAGGAATCAAATATCACTCCTTTTATTGAATCAAGAATTTTGTTGTACTCTTCCTTTGACTGCATTTGTGAAACTGTTTCACCGAATTGATAGCCACCGACAGAAAAGAGGTGAACAACTATTTCATTGTATTTCGAATCCATTTGTGATAAAAATTTAACTAAATTCTGGGACACAATCCGTCCCCCAATTGGTGGCACTAATAGATCAAATGGTGAGGTACGGACTGTCAACACATCGAAGCCTCTCTTGAACCACATTTGTCTATACTTTTCCAGATGTTTGTCTTTAGCCAACATCCAGGCAAAGATCAGTGTTAATGGTCGCCGGACTGTTGTCATCGGCACAGAATCAACGATTCCGTCCAATGCAATGCTACCCGAATGTGATGGCGAGCAGTGTCTCAAAACTATGTTTTTCGGTAAATTGCTCTTATTTATTGTTTGTATCTTTGAATTGCCATAAGATGTGGACGTCATCTGAGTCTGTTATCATTGAAAAAAGAGATTGAATATGAATAATTGATGGAACAAATCATTGCCATCGATGACATACCTGTTGTGGAGAATTGGAGATGAATCTGACGTTTGACACAACCATAAGCTCATAATTGGCCACATTTTTCACTAAAGTCTTTGAAATCAGTTTCTGATTCCTCAAGAGAGTATAGACAGCCATTGCCTTCAATTGTGTCCAATGTTTCTGTGAATTTAGTGACAAAAAAGTGAAGATAAAAATAATTAAAATTCTAAAATATTGATTAAATTAATGCAAACTAAGAGATGAGATAATTCATCACAAGTTGTGACACATTATGAGATGTTCAACACTTGTTCAATAATCAAGGTCAAAACTCACTCGGTCTGTATTAAATATTTTTTCCAAAAAAGGATTAAAATTAATTATAAGGTATATTTTGTTCAATTTTTTTAATCCCAAAAATCGGTGTTTTGTTGGATCAAAATAATAGTTATGTGAACGAAGTCATCGATTAAAACTTTTTTCAAGAAAAAATGCTGTAAAACACATTTCAAGCATAAAAACGATACAACTCTAGTGAATGATAAGAATAAAATAACTTGAATTTCTCAATAGATTCAACCTTCAACTTTTTTCACCGGTCTCTCAAAAGTGGAAAATTCCAAGCATTCGATCGATCAAAATGAGTGAAGTCTTTTAATTAGAAAAACGTTTGAAAAATATTACCAAATAATTGTAGTCTCTTAGAGTTGGCAATAATAGGAGATCCGTCACTGAGAGAGAACTTCCGAAGCCTTGAATTCTGTTTCACACACTCAGACCTCTCTCTTACAACTGCTGTCAGTCCTTATATTGAGAGAACATTTATATGAGACTTATGTGAATCAATTGAAATCGATATTTAGATAACAAATGAAATTCAACTTTTCTCTCATTTCAGACTTTTTAGTAAGAGTTTATTTTTATATTATTATTATTATTACTATTATTACTATATGAGACTTTTGTTTCAACTACAAAGCTCTGTGTATCGATCGGGAGCTCTGGTATAATGAACTCAAAACATAATATAGAATTCAATACCAAATAAATAATTAGAAAGAGTGATGCGGACCGACATTGAGAAACAAAATAAACCAATACTCCTATACCCCCTGAGGTCAGAAACTAACCTTTGACGTCACTCAGTTACAAAGTATGGTGAAACAGGTGGACACTCCTTTGATGAAGGGTTAGAGAATAATGTGTGGAATTTAATGCTTGAAAACCAATTTTTATTTCAATAATTTTGTTGAAAAGCATACGATTCTGTGTTTATACTGAAATAAATAAAAATATACTTACATTCTGTACTATTCTGTCTTTGATTCTTTCTCAATCAATAATTATACTCTAATTGGAGCGAAAGTAGTTGCAGGTGTACACAAAACTTCACGAAGATAATATACTGCTGATTTGACAGACAATATCAATGACAACTATATTTTCTGATATAAGAGAAACCCATTCAAAGAAATTACAGATTATCTGATAATAGTCTATAACTATTAGCCAGTTATCAATTAAACCTTATTGAAGTCAAATCCATTAACAATTGAAACGATTTATTTATTATTTGTTTCGTATCTTAAAAATCATTTATTAGTTTAGTATAGAATTTCACAAATTTTAATATTATATTTACAACTGATGTATAACCGTGTATATGAGATTATGTGCTGAGAGAGGGGTAAACCGTTTTAAAAAAACGAGGAAAATATGAAATAAAATATTTTGAAATTCATTTAAAATTTAAATTATTTTTCAATTTATAGAAAATTTATTTAAATTAATTTAAGCCATAAAAGACTAAATCTTCATACTCTTGGTGATGGTCTTTAGTGGAGCACATATCTGGAGTCCAGATTCTGGACTCATCCCAACGTTAAGGTTTAAAGATAAGGTCCTGACTTATCCTTACTTTGAGCACATAATCTCAAATAATATTACAATTTAAGTGAAATTCTGAGATTATGTGATCATAATAAGGATGAGTGACTATTAATTAGGTGTAAATTAGTTATTTTCCATTTTTGAACGGATATGAATTGAGGACGTCATAAGAGTTTGTGAAATCTGTCGTCGGATTAGAAATATATTTCAAAATAAAGAGTAATATATTTCAAGTAAACATTTATTTGTCATTAATTTCGATAAGAAATACAGATTTGAGTCAAAATTCTAAACAAAAATATCAATAAATTCTGAAACGAATTCGTTATAGAATTTTCAAAATTCAATTCAATTCAACCATAAATTCATTCATAACTCTAAAGATAAGATAAGAAACGATTATAAACTAGCAATTAGTTTAATAGGAAGATAAATGTAATAAATCGGTGGGAGAGTTATCTATAACTAGAGTATGAATCATTACAATTGTAATAATTGCACTTCAATAAGGAATTGCCATAAATTTAATTAATAAGTGATTAAGAAAATACCCGATCGATATACCGGTGCTCTGGAAGGTTGTATGGAATGGAATAACAACTGATAGACAGTTATATCTACATAAAGACCGATTAATTGAGGCTAAAAACCGGTTAAAAATAATCAAAATTTGTGGAAAATAATTCAAAAATGAGATAAAATTCTGAAATAAATATAAAAATAAATTAAAAACAATTTTTTAAAAACAAATAATTGTTTTAAAAGAAAAATAAATTAATTCTGTTTTGAATTCAACTAAAACTCAATTAAAACCAAAACTGAAACTAAAACTAGAGTTAATTGTGAGTCAAATCAAAAGTTTGTCTTAAGTTTGAGGGTTTTGAGGAAATTATCCAATTCTTGTTCGTATTCCATCTGATGGTCCCTATAGTGGAGGACATGAGTCGAGTTATCCCAACATTTGCCGCGCATTTGATGTCCTCTTTTAATCCAATTCTCGACTAATCTTTCGTTTGTCTTATAATTACTGACGACATCGTCCTTAGAATAGAGGGCCAGACCTGAGATCAATAAAATCATTTGTTTATAAATTGTCATTTTTGATGTGTTCGAGAGGAATACCTTTGTAGGGGACGACAGGATTAAAGATATTATATGCGGCCCTTTCGTAGTTCTTAACAGATATTTGTTGAAAGAGTTTTAAAAATACGGAAATCGATGACTCAATCATCGGCTGAACGATTGGGTTAAGAGTTATCGCTCGGGAAAGACCCGGAGCGCAGTCGTCAGTGAAGACACAGGAATCAAATATCACTCCTTTTATTGAATCAAGAATTTTGATGTACTCTTCCTTTGACTGCAACTGTTCGAGGGTTTCCCCGAACTGATAGCCGCCGACGGAAAAGATGTGAACAACTATTTCATTATATCTCGAATCGATTTCTGACAAATAATTAACTAAATTCTGGGCCACAATCCGTCCCCCAATTGGTGGCAATAATAGATCTAATGGTGAGGTACGGACTGTCAACACATCGAAGCCTCTCTTGAACCACATTTGTCGGTACTTTTCCAGATGTTTGTCTTTAGCCAACATCCAGGCAAAGATCAGAGTCAGTGGTCGTCGGACTGTTGTCATCGGCACAGAATCCACGATTCCGTCCAATAAAACGCTTCCCGAATGTGATGGCGAGCAGTGTCTCAAAACTATGTTTTTCGGTAAATTGCTCTTATTTATTGTCTGTATCTTTGAATTGCCATAAGATGTGGACGTCATCTGAGTCTGTTATCATTGAAAAAGATGTTAAATATTAGTAATTGATTGTCAGAAACCATTTCCATTGATGGCATACCTGTTGTGGAGAATTCGAGATAAATCTGACGTTTGACACAACCATAAGCTCATAATTGGCTGCACTTTTCGCAAATGTCTTTAAAATCAGTTTCTGATTCCTGAAGAGAGTATAGACAGCCATTGTCTTCAGTTGTGTCCACAGTTTATGTGATTTTAGTGAAGTCAAAAGCGAAGATAAAAATCAATAAAAGTCTAAACAATTACTAAAATTAATGCAAACTCAGAGATGAGATGATTCATCACTTAAGACACCACCCCTTGTAAGATACAATCAACACTCTTATAGAGAACATTCATCAATATATTGAAGGTTAAATCAGATTACAAGACGTGATTTATCTGATTATTAATTTTCATTTAATTAATAATGGATTGAATTTCACTTAAATCAGTATTTATTGATTGAATTCAATATTAATGTCTGCATTTGATATGTGTCTGAAGTGCAGCAAAGCGTGTCTTTCACACCTATATAGGGATTTTCCGCAAAGTACGTAGTTTTGTCTGACAACTTTTCCAATAAAATTACCTTGGTTAAAAACAATCTTAGCTCTTTGTTGGCAAATTATGGTTTTTCTAATTGATTGATTAAAAAAATTGATTATATGAGATCAATCTTTCGCAAAATTATCGTCATTTGTTTTATCAGAGTTTCATATTTTATAGAGGAAGTGGTGAATAACCCAAATAATAATTTACATAACACTTAACTCGTTAGCACTTGACCTTCAAATTGGATTCGTTGCTATTGAAGAGCCGGTTTGCTGTCATCTATTTAATACTCCGTTTGAATTTGTAATGTCTGGAGAAGATTAGCCCCTTATCTATTATTTACTTATAAAGTTATCGAGTTATTGTCGGTCGTTGTCGTTGATTCTCATATTTTACTGTTTAGAATACAGAGAAAAGGACTACAAATCTATTTACTGTCAATATTTGGTGATATATTTGGTGACATCACTTAAATATTTAAATTTTGATAATTTATATCATAATTATTGATCTTTTAATTACCCATTAATAAAGTGATAGACAGAACAAAATTATGATTTATATTCATTCATTATCTATAGTTTTATTCTGGTTATTCTCTATTTTAGAACAAAATTCTTGATTTCATAATAATTAAGAGTTTTTGTGGCAAAGAATAAGAATAAACTATAGTTTGGAAAAAATTGAATTCAATTATTAATTAAGAATACGTACTGTTTTTTGGTGGTACCATCAAAATAAAACGATGGGTTATTAAATTAATTTCTTTATTAGTGTTTAGAACTATTAGTGTATAATAATTTCAATAAAAACTTATGAGACGTTAGGTTTTAAAAGAGTTTAAAACGAGGAAAGTATTAAATAAAATATATTTTTGAGGAAAAATATATTATTTTGTAATTCATTTAAAATTTAAATCACTTTTCAATAGAATAATTATTTAAATTAATTTTAGCCATAAAAGAGTCTAATTCTTCTTCATATTCTCGGGGATGATCTTTATAGTGGAGCACATGTCTGGACTCATCAAAACGTTTAATGTAAAGATCACGTCCAGACATTTCTTTTCTCTTCTGAATGAGTTTTTCAATATTTTCATAGTTAGAGAAAACATCATTTTTCGAGTAGAAAAGAAACCCTAAAATAAATGCGAATTAGGATTAGGATTATGGTTATTATGGTCAAATCAAAATGTATGTACCACATACCTGGGCAATCCAGTGGTGGAACGAAGAATGTCAGCTCAGAGTTGTCGTATTGTTTAATAGTAATGCTATGAAATGCTTTATGAAACAAATCCATTGAGTTCTTAATCAATGATCGCAGGAATGGATTATTTGTCAGAGTTATGGCCAAACCATGATTTGTATCACACGGAGACACCATTGAGTCCATTACTACGCCTTTAATTGAATTTTTCAGAGTTGAATGGTCCTCATCTGTATTCTGAGTCATTTGAACCAACACTTCTCCAAACTGATAGATTCCGGCAGAAAACGAGTGGACGACTATCTCATTGTAAGTCGAGTTTAGTTTTGTCATAACATTGACTACATTTTTGGCCACAACATGACTCCCAATTGTGGGAAACATTGTATCTAATGGTGTGATCTTCACTATTAAGACATCAAAACCTCTTTTAAACCAAAACTGTTTATATTTAAGGAGATGTTTATCCTCTGCCAAAAGCCACGCAAATATCACAGTCAAAGGTCGTGGGTTACTCTTATTGCTGTTTTCTTGATCCTCGTGTGCAACCGGACAGCGATATAAAGTCATATTCTTAGGTAAAGACGTTTCGCTGAAAGTCATTTGACTCTAAATTTGTTAAAAATTGTTTTTTTAGTTTTGATTTGAAACAAAGTATTCATACCTTTGGAGGAAATGATTTGAGATATGCTTTAAAAAGTATCGCAATTATTATCACAAATAATATGAATCTTTGGTCCAGAATAACATTGAAAATAAAATCTGAAAGACTTGTGATTTCCATCACTTACAGAGATTTTTCACAGAAAACAATAGATTTTGCTTTTAATGCGATTATAATGTGATTGATATTGAAATGAGTCGACAACTTTCCTCAGAGTCAGAGATATTGAATTTTAGATAAAACTTCCTCCAAAGAAATAATTTTAAAAATCCCATTTATTTAGTCACGCTTAAATTGAACTTTATTATTAAATTGGATAATTGAGAATCAGGCTATGATTTATCTTGGTTATTTTAATATCATTTATATTGACAGACAATTTATGGGAATTTTGTTGAATAATTTTGTTTGAAATGAGTCAGAGTCAGAGGTATTCATAAAATGCATTTTATTGTTTCCATAATTCAGAAAAACTGATAATTTATTCATACAGTGAGTGACATGACTTTGATATAACACAATAAAAGATATCAAATCAATAAACGTAACTATAATTTGACTTTTTATACCTATCCTTTCAATAGGGTTTCACAAATCAATTTAAATATCTTATCAGCTGTTCGTCTGTATTATTCAGAATATTTTGCCGACACTTTTGACTTCTATTATTGGAAAATAAGCAAAAAAACAGAGCAAACTCAGTAAATAAAATCAATATTAGGTTATCTTAAGATTTTCATATATTCAAAGGTTTTCTAACAGAATTAACGAACAAATTATATTTCAATTTTTGACTTCATTTCAATTAAAATAAAATAAAAATATGATAACTTTATATTAAAAATCAATTAAAAGGCTCTCAGATTCAAATTCTTGAGAAAAGTGTCCAATTCTTGTTCGTATTCATTCTGATGATGTCTATAGTGTAGGACATGACTCGACTTATCCCAGCGCTTCACTTGAATTTGATTTCCAATTTGTTTCCAATTATGGATCAAATTTTCAATACTTTCATAATTAGCGATCCAATCATCTCTTGAATAGAAAACAAGCCCTAAAAATAAGAGGAATGAGCTCTATCTCAATTCAAGCACAACATACACACGTATACATAGGAAATACTGAATAATTGTGTTTACTAACCAGGACATTTCAGAAGTGGTCGAACAACCATTCGCTCAGAATTATGGTAGTGTTTGAGCGTTGATTCGTTAAATATTTTGAGATAAATTCCAAAACCTTTTTCTATAATAAATCTCAAAACGGGATTCGATGTGATAACTCTTGAGAGACCAACTGAACTATCTTTGGCCGCAATCACCGAATCCATTACAAAGCCTTTAATTGATTCAATAAGTTCTAAGTGTTTTCCATCTGACTCTCCGTACAACTGTACTAACACTTCACCGAATTGATAGCCACCGACAGAGAAGGAATGGATTACAATCTGTTTGTACTCCGAATTTAAACTCAAGAGAACTTTTAACGCATTCTTAGCCACAACTTGACTCCCAATTGTCGGTACGATTGGATCAAACGGCGAGATCCTCACTATTAAGACATCGAACCCCTTCTTATACCACAATTCAATGTATTTAAGGAGATGTTTGTCTTCGGCGAGAAACCAGGCAAATATGACGACTAGTGGTCGGGACACAGACTTGTTTTGTTGATCCGGACAGCGATGTAAACTCATATTCTTTGGTAAAGACGTATCACTGAAATCCATTTGATCCTGAATTTGGGAAAAAATTATATTTGATTTTATCGTTTTGTTTAATAATAATATTTTCACACCTTTTGTACAAAAGCTTTGAAAAAAGCGACGAAAAGTATTTTTAATATAATTAAAATAATAACTAAAATTAATATTAAAATAATTATAAAATAAATCAAATCAAATAAAATATTTAATAATAATCCCATTTTGGCAAATAATCACTATATTCTCTGATATAAAATTGATAAGTGAAAACTTTCATAGATCCCTTTCAATAATTGACAAAAGTTTAAAATATAATACGAAATACATGTTTTGGTTGATTCGAGAACATCCTCAATCTAATTTTTTTTTATTAAAAAAACCCAGTTTACTCTGACTAATTATTGTTTTTTGTCAATCACTTTTTAAAACAATTACTGCGCGAAAAGTGTAATATATCAAATAATTCCCGGATTTCAACAGTTTAAAGGGAAAAACAAGTTTATTTTTCTCACAAATGCATTGTTTTTAAATCAAAATACAATCAAATATATTATTATTTTATAGTTGAAACGTAGACTGACCCTAATCTCAAAACTATCATATTCAAAATTATACATAATGATTTTATATTTAATATTTTAATAAATGATATTAGTCAAAATGAAATATCAAATTATACAAAAGTGATAGCCTGTGCCAACTGTTTTTGTTTTGCTTGCAATCAATAGAATATAATTTTTGAAAATTATTTCAAATATTAGTAAAACTTTTCAATTTTAAGCGATTGAGAAATGCATCTAAAACTTGTTCATATTCTTGCTGATGGTATTTATAGTGAAGAACATGACCCGACTCATCCCAACACTTCACTTGCAAATCATTTCCCAATCGTATTGACTTCTGAACTAATTCTTCGAGATTTTTATAATTAGAGATATTGTCATCTCTTGAATAGAATACAAGTCCTAAGGATTTAATAAATTAAATATTGATATATAAAAAGGTATTTAAACAATTTGAAATACCTGGACATTTGACAGGAGGGTTCATAACCAATTGTTGTGACTTTTCATAGTGTCTAACAGTGATATTGTGGGACAATCTCTGGTATAAGCGAAGAGTTTGTTCAACAAATAATTGCATTTTAGGATTATTGGCAACAATTTTCGAGAAACCCGGCGGCGCGTCATCAGTGCCGACCACTGAGTCCATGACAACACCTTTAACTGTATTAATAATAATTGAATGATCTTTCTTTGATTTGTTAAACACATGATTTAAGACTTCTCCGAACACATAACCACCGATAGAGAAGGCGTGGACTACAATCTCTTCAGGCTTTAGGACTGAAACCATTTTAATCGCATTTTTGGCCACAATTTGACTCCCGATTGGAGGTATCAAAACATCCAAGAATTTTATTTTCACAATAAGAACATCAAAACCTCTATTAATCCACAATTCTTTGTATTTGACTAAATGCTTGTCTTCAGCGAGAAACCAACCAAATATCACAGCCAATGGTCTCTTTTCGGGCATATTATTGTTCCTGAGCTCCGAATCAATTGGACAGGAGTAGTAACTCATATTTTTAGGCAAATTTGTTTCATCAAAAACATTTTTATTCTAAAATAGATTCAAAACAATAATTAATTCAAAGTTTTATTAAAAGTCAATAATTTTCATACCTTTTTGGTAAACAAATGTTTATTGAAAAACATATTTAATATAACAGTAATTAAGAATAAAATGAATACAAACTTAAATTCAGAGATAAAATGCAAAACATGTGAAACAAAAGTCGGTTCCTCAACAATTTCTATAACCATTTCAATAGTGGAAAAGTTCACAAAATCAGATATTATTGGAAACAATTTATTGTCCGCAACGAAATTCCTTTGAAAAATATCTGATTTTCTAAAAATAGATTATTCAGGTAATTGAGATTCCCCGCAATTATGATAAAAGAAAATAACTAGTTTTTCAAGTTCAAATTTCAAAACTCCACCAATTTTAATAGATTCAAAGTAAATGCAAAAACTTTTCAAAAACTTTTAAAAACCCACTTTTTGTAAATTAAATAACTAATATTCTGTAACTAATACTCAATGATTTAAAATACTAAGACTTAACTATTAAATGAGAGAGAAAAAAATGTTTTCATTTGATTTAATTAAAATTGATTGATTAACCCAGTTGTTGACTAATCAAACTATCTTTTCATATATAAAATGTGAGAATATCTTCAAAATAAATTATCTTTTTTTAATTTTTAAAAATTTTAATTAAAAATTACAGTAAAAGAGATATAAAATATTTCGCTGAATTCTTCCTCAAAGATACATAACTTTTGTGTAATTATTTATTTAAAAAAAGAAAAATTAATTTTCATTTAATAAGATTCCAGAAAATTATTTTGTTTTTAATCAAGTGACTTTTCTAGATTATTATAGGTCTATTGTAAAAGTCAAATTTTTAAGAAAAATTGTCATAACTTGTAAAATTAAAGTCAATCATAACTATTTCATGCAAAAAATCACGTAATGAACAAGCTGCTATCTCAATTCATATTAAACAAAGAAAGCAAACTATCAACTTTAAGATAAATAGATTTGAATTGAACGGTGAATTCCATTCAATGTTTTAGTTCAGTAAACAAGTGGCCCATAATTAATAGACTTACTGTAATAGACCTATTCTGAGCCATACCTGTCCACCAGAACTGTGATCGGAATAAATATTTTGTATAGAATAGCCTCAGGGTTTGACTCAAAATAGGAATAGATTTGTTATATAAAATATTTTAGAGAAGATTCTCCACGAAATTATTGATAGAAGACTCGACACACAAATAAATTAATGTTGAGAGCGCTTCATAGCACAACCACAAGGACATGGACGAGGGCACGACATATGAGAGGAACCGTTCATTGACGCAGACGTCATATTTTAGGCGAAGAAAGTGAACTCTCAATACCTATAATCTTTGTCTTCGTTTCTAAATATGTTTAAAATTTTCACGGACATTGGGATGGCTTTTAGAGGAAGATCAAGGTTAGACTTTCTATTATATAAAGGACCCCTCCGTCTACGTTTGAGATATATCTCATTGCAATTGAGAATAAAATAATTGTTGAGTTCACTCAAAACTAAAACAAATTTTGCGAAAATGAAATTTTTGGTTAGTTTTTGAGCGAAAAATCAATTGAATCAAAAATTTTCATTAAATTTGAATTTTTTCAGTTCTGCGCCGTTTTTGTTGGTCTTTTGGCCCTCTCCTGCGCCGTAGTCGTTATCGACCCGATCGGTGCTCGAGGAGTATATAACCCATGGGGATGGAATGGATATGGAAGATCCATTTCTTATGGATATGGATATCGGGCTCCTTTAAGTTATGGAATCCGTACTTATGGTGGTCTTGGCTATAGTGGTCTTGGTTATGGTGGTTATGGCTTAGGAGGCTATGGCTTAGGAGGCTATCGTTCTCGAATCTTATACTAAAGGGATCACCAAAAACACCGATTTCGACAATCTTTGGAAAAATAACTTCTTTTGTAAAAATTCTAAAAACTTCTCTTATCTGAAATAAAGTCATTTTTCAAAAGTAAAAATATTTTGTTTGAAATCATTTAAGATATATTCCACAGACTTTTAATAATGTGGTCATCTATTTCTCAATTTTCAAATAAATCAATTGGTGTTTATGAAGAAAGAATCTCCTGATTTGGTAAAACTTTATTAAGGAATAAGAAATTGAATATGAAATAATCAAATGCTTATCAAGATATTTCATAAAAGTAAAGTGAAAATATGATATTAAACGATAAACATTGCACTTAACTAGTATCAAGTGTATCTAACCATGCACACCCTTGTAAATGCATTAGAGAAACTCCTATCGTTGGAAAGATATGGATGAAATATGATCATTTTGTATAGTTTGAGAAAAATTACCTTGCTATCGGTCGAGTTATTTTAATTATTAGTTAAT
>JAQIXD010000914.1:0-19381 GCA_034699985.1 Minunthozetes semirufus | reverse complement strand
GAGAGAGAGAGAGAGAGAGAGAGAGAGAGAGAGAGAGAGAGAGAGAGATTGGTATTTCTATGGAAGTAATAAAATCTATTAACAAGACTTTCATCAAATTCAGTGGTGTTTTGATATATAACTCACGCAAACGCTTTTCTAATTCATCACAAATGATATAAAACGAGTAAACATTTGAGTCAAACAAAAATTTCTTCTTATTTTTCTATTGACTTGTCTTTTGTTTTAAGGCATTATATGTTTTCAATGAAAACCTATTGTACTTTAGGCAATGTATTTGTTATTTCGATATTCACCCAATTTTTCTAATGATTTATAAGACTCAAATTGATCGATAAGAGACTGAAGTTTACAAACAATTAGTTAATAATAATTAATTAATTGCAAACAAACGAGTATTTCGATCAATAGATACCTTTCTTAATCAATTCTGAGGTCAGCTCTGATCAGTTCTGAGTACTTTTCTTTGTTATTCTTAACATTGATTAAAGAAATCGCTTTAATCTCCAAATAATTGCAAATAATTATAATTTTTGGATAAAATAATAAACAAAAAACATTTGTGGGTTGTTTTGGGTTTGACTTATGTTCAGACAATTCCCTATAATTTCTATGAAAATACATTAAATTTTCATAACTTTTGAGTCTTTTCTCTACAAATGATTCTCTCGTGTAATAACACATCAATTATTAATGAGGAGGTATAGCCCTTCCCCTAGGGCTTGATCAACGAAAATTGACATATCTGCTAGTTTTTAAGGATAGGGATGAGCCATATATTTAAGTTTCACATTAAATATTGTCAAATAAAAGGTTATTTTTCAGTGAAATTCATTGAATATTTAGGAATTGAAGTAAAGATTATCTTCTTATTAATGAAGGGTTAGTTTAAATGTTTAAAGTGATGTTTTTATAGCACAGAAACCGGTATTTAATCCGTTGACATCATGAATGACCGTTGGATTCGTTGACATCAAAGCACTCAGAGATAAGGTTTGAATCAAATGAAAAGATAAGACATACCGAGCAGAAGGAGTTTTACTTCACGGGCCTGCTTTTCCTGGTCAGCTCTTAGGATACTATCTATTTTTTTGCTCCGTTCAATCGCCTCCTTATCACTGGTGCTCACCGCACAGCCCATTGTTCAGCACAAGAAAATTGGTTCAAATCAAACCAAAACACAATATTTTTGAAGTCGACTCACAATTGGAGTCAAAATAAACGCAAAAATCAAAATATTTTGACTAAAATTTCAAATGAATTCAATTTATGATTGAATTTCTGTTGAATACAAAAAAGCGTTCACTTTTCCAACGGACGAGAGAGAGATAGTCTATGGATGTGCACAAAGAATAATTGAACGACTGTTGGAAAGCAGGGTAGGTTAGGTTAGATTCATTTTCATACTAAACCATCGCTGCAACCGCACAAAACTCTCCCTACTGTTCCAAACTAACCTGTTATCACAGGCACACCATAGCGCATGACTACTGTGCAACAATTGAACTGTTCTGGCGCTCAATCACTGCCAATATCAGCAAAAATAACGTTCTTTGAGTCCATGGGTTGAGGACTTAATCCATGGCTTCGATTAATTTATGATAAGATCTGAAAAGTTGTAAATCGAGTCAAACCGTATTCAGTGACTGATTCTGAGCCTCTCTTTCCATATAATCTTTCGGATTCTAATCTTTAATAAAATATTCGACACTTTATTAATTCTTGCCAAATGACCAATCACTGGTCAATCACTGATTCTTGTGTCAATTATTCTTGAGATCAATTGACTATAGTTTTCAGTAAATTTCAAACAATATCAACAAAATTAAAGTTATTCTTAAGAGTTGTCTCTTTTTGTGGACTTTTTTTAATGTCGGGTTTATTCTGATTCTGAAAGTGAGTGGACCTTCATATTAGATGTATTTATGTATTTGTGGCGATATATCTCATAAATATTCATAATTAACCACAAAATCGATTCATTGAAACATAAAAAACAGTTAACTTTTGAACGATTTGTTGTGAAGTGATTGCACTCAAAGATTAAACAATAAACTGAAGGCCTCTGATCTCAGATGAAATTCTTGCAGCACTTTAGGGGATAGCAGTGATCAGCCATTAATACGATAATTGAGTCGAAGGACAGATCAGATTAAATTTAATTTAAGGCTAATATAGGGGTTATTCTGAAAATAGTTAACAATTTGTTAAAAATATTTATTTGACTCAAAATCTCTCAAAAACTCTGAAAAACAACAAAAAATTGAAACAAAAACTAAAGTAATGAAAATATTTACATATTTTGGCGAAAAAACAATAAATAATTAAATAATTGATTCATTTGTGCAAAAGTTTTCTATAAATACATAAAAATAAAGTCTTATTCACAGCTCTGTTACGAACACTCGGTATAAGTCATCACAGAATTGCCGGTCCTTTTGGTGACGGTATGACACTTCTGGCCGTTACCACCACTGCTTGAGAATGAGTTCATACGGACTTCATTGAAGTGATGTCCGCCACCGAAGAATGAGTCGCCGTCACCGAAGGTATCGTGACTTTGATGACCAAAAAAGTCACCGAAAGACGAACCAAATTCTTCGCTATTGAAGTCATCGAAGAGATCATCGAAATTGAAGCCAAAGTGGGATCCGTGCGAATGGCTGTGCGATCGGAAGTGATCCCTAAAGTGTTCCTGATTGTGATGTTCTCCGTGTCCTCCCGTATGGAACTGGAAATGGCTGTCAAAGCCCTTAAAGAACTCCTTGAAGTCAAAGTCATGTCCGCCGTGAGAACTGAAACCACTGCCCTCTTCATCACCGAATTGGTCATATCGTTTGCGTTTGTCTTTGTCTGAGAGGACTTCGTAGGCCTTTGCGATCTCCCGGAATCTTTCCTCTGCGTCTTTGGCCTTATTCTTGTCCGGATGGTATTTCACCGCTAACTTTCTGAACGCTTTCTTTATGTCCCTCTCAGAGGCATCTCTGGAAACGCCTAACAATTCATAGTAGTCTTTAGCCGTCAAAACCCGATCGATATTATCACAAATCCAGAACAAAACTAACAGACAATAAATGGACAAATTCGTTGATTTTACATTCATTTTAACTAATTTTCTATTAATTTAAATTAAATTAAGTCAAAGAAGAGCTCAAGAATTGAATTTCAATCAAATAGAAGTCAAATAAATATAAAATAGATTTGACTTAAAGACAGACTTCTGTTAAATAAATCATATGTTTAGCGAACTATTGTTTTAATGAATGTTTTATCGCATTTAACGCTGAATAACACGAATCGCTATTTGATTGGCTGACGAAACATAAAACTAATGATCGCTAATAACGTCAATTGAAAGCATAGTTTAACTGTTTCTCAACGCATGGCTTAACACAAATCAACACAAAATGCAATTCCCCTCAACTCAGAGCTCAAACATCATTGACATCCAATGGATTACCATTTAAAGGTCATAATGGGGTTAAAGTCTGTAGATTTTTCTGGTTTTTTCCACGTCTTTATTACCAAAACATAAGGTTTACCCCAATATTTGGGGAATTTCTTTTGAATCAGTTTTAAAGCATCCAATGATTGATCAGTTTTTGGGGTAAAGTTTGTGACAAAAATAGGGTGACGTCAATGAAAAGGGAAAACAATGCGAAATACATTTGTTTTCATTTCAAACATTTTTGTAAACAAATCAAACCGTTATTTAAATGACTTAAATTCTAATTATATCAATGGCTGAAGATATGATTCTTCCTCTCCTCGGTTACAATGGCGAAGACGAAGAAGACGATACCACTGACAGCGACGGTAAGTACAGAATTATGCAGAATTTTTTCAGAAATAATTTGAATTGAAATCAAAATATTTTAAAATCAATTCAATTCTTTGAACTCAAAGAAGGAATAAATAATGAGGCGGAGGATGACTCCGATGACAACTCTATTGCTCGACAGCGTATAGAATACGATACAACCCTTCCATCGCAACACAATTATTTAGGGGAAGACCTGAACGAACTTTCCGGTCGAGTCGTATTTGACGAGACATCGACTGTTAATATTCCGCTTTTGACTATTGAAAACGTAGTGTTAGTTCCGGGACAGGTATTACCCCTACAATTACATCATCCGAGTGTTGTCTCAATGATGAAGAAACTAATCGAAGGCCAGAGAACTGTAGGAATTGTCACCTCTTTTGAGCCCTCTTTGGGAACAACCGCTGAAATTAGAAGTTATTCTAACGAAGAAGAAGAGGAAGGATTACCAGCTCTCAGAGTGAAGGCTGAGGGCCGGCAAAGGTTTACAGTGGTTGAGAGGTGGCGTCAGGACGGAGTTATTGTCGGAAAGGTATGTCTCAAAGAATATAAACATTTAAAAATAGGATCAAATGATTCCAAACAAAAACCAAATAATTATTTTACAACTGTTTGAGTGTTTCAGTCGTTAATTAAATGAGTAAACATTCACTTAATTGGTTTCAGTTATAACTTATAACTGATATACCCTTCACTTCCCTTCCCTTTGAATTAGTGACGCAAATGTTTGACGTAAAAGTGAATGAAATAATTAATTAAACGATTGATATAATGATATAATTACTGAAAAGACTCGCATTTATCCTAATTTTCATTAATTATTCAAATGTTTATTCATTAGAAACTGTAGTCGACTCTCATCTCTCAAACATTTATTTCCGTTCAGTTATTAAAAGTATTTCTATAAGAGTTTCGCTAAAAATATTGTTTTGAGACTCAGAATGAAATAAATGTTATGTTTTGGAAGGAATTCCTACGAATTCATAACACCGTTTCTCTAATTTATTGCTCAATCGATTAATTGATTAATATATATGTATAGAACTATATGTATAGAAACCAATTATTTGCAAACAAATTGAGTCTTATTTTTATCATTGCTTTAAAAGCTATTATCATTATATATGTTTCTATACTATAGTCTATAGAATCTATAGAATTGAATTCTTGAGAAAAGGAAAGCCGATTATTCCGCACAACTGTTTTGTTTTATATGATATAAAGGATTAATTTTCTGATTATAATTTCGTTTCGATCGATAATATGCGAAACCATAGAAAATATGCAAAAATATATTCGAAATACAATTAAAAAGAAATTAATTTTTGAAAACAATTTTAATATAAAAATATTTTAATTGAATTTTAGGTCAAAATATTACCCGAATATGAATTAACGAATCCATTGAAGAGTTGCTCGCTTTCACACAATGAAAAGACTTTGGGTCAGTGCTCGCGTTGGCCTAAATGGGTGTATCAACTCTATGACCCGAACTTATTGATGGATAAAATCAAAATTCATTTGAAGAATTGGTGCTCTTATAGCGACTCTTCCGAGAATCAGATCCACACAAATCAGGCGCCTCTAAAGCCCTGTGAGTTCTCGTATTGGGTGGCGGCTAACCTTCCTCTCGATGACAACCAGAGGTGTCAACTCTTGACAATAAACTGTTCGATTCAAAGACTTCGTTGGGAACTCAGTTTATTACAGAAGTACTCGTATTTATGTTGTGCCGAATGCAAGACTAAGATCTGCCATAAGGACGATGTGATAGTTATGTCGATAAGTGGACCGCAGGGAACGTATGTCAACCCTTCCGGTTGTGTTCACGAAATGATTACTTTAGGAAAGACCACAAATATCTCACTCGTAGGTCGGGCCTCAACTGAGTTCTCGTGGTTTCCCGGGTATAGCATTAGTTAACTTTAATTGTTACTCATAAATGTCTAATAATTTGTTTGGAAAGGTATGCCTGGACTATATGCCGGTGCACTCGATGTAACAGTCATATGGGATGGAAGTTCACTAATGTTAACAAAAAGCTCAAACCCGAGTGGTTTTGGGGTCTCTGCCGGTCATCACTGGAACCGGGATTTAAAGTAGACGACGATATCTCCTGGAAACCTGTCCTTTAAGGACTGTCCCCCGGATTCCGAACCAAATATAATAATTTTTGAAACCAAATGTCATTTAAAGAAAAGAAATATTTATTTTTGGCATAAAATTAATGAAAATATAAATCGAATACTGATTTGAATTATTGTCTAATTCTGTCATAAATTGTGACATCAATTGCGATGTCTTTGAAGTCAAATGTAGTGATAATCAGGTGAAGAGTCCGTCTTCGTCTAGACATCGTTCGAAGTGGTTTTGTATTGTTTGAAACCTATTATTAATTATTAATACGTTTTTAATATAATAATAATAATTATATAATTAATCTATAATTTGAGTCAAGACTTGCCTTTCAAAACTGCGCCAACACTTGGGACATGTATACCGTGTCGTCCTCTGTATCAACAAATTAATTGTAATTAATTTTATGTAAAATATTTGAGTATTAATTGTAATAAAGTGTTAATCAAAGAATGTTTTAAATAATTAGAACTAATGTCCGAAAGGGATAGTTGTGAGTCCAGAACCTGAAGGTTTGCCCGAAATAATAGCCGAGAATGCGTTCGACTATTATTTGGTTAATTAATGTCTATAACTCACAGCCTTCCCGAACGTCTACTCCTTCTGTGATGAGTTTTTACCGAATCATCCTTCAGTTCAACAGAAGGCGATCCCTTTTCCATACGCTCTTCCATTTGGCTAATCATCTGCTTTAAGCGATCCAACTCTTCCTCGAGTTCGGCCTCCCTTTTGAGAGCAGCCATTTTAGCCAACTCTTCAATCTTGAAGTCACGTTCATAGAGATAGAGCTGTGACTCCATCGCTGGCAAAGTGTCGAGTCTTGAGTTGGAAGAACTCAACTCATTCTTAAGGATATTAATCTCTGCAGTCATGGCATCGATCTTCTGCTGCGATTCAACCAAACGAGCGTTCAGTTCTTGGTTTCGCAGTTCTGAAGGAATGTCAAACTTTTCATAATTAGCCATCGATTGGGTTTTCGACTGAAGTGTCTGCACCTCAGCGGTCAACTGTTCAACGAGTCCAGTCATTCCCTCCAATTCAGAGACTTTGTCTTTGAGTCTTTCGTTCTCCCCTTTGAGGGAATGATTCTCTTGAGATATCACTTCTTTTTGTTGAACCACTTCCTTGTTTTGTTCAATAACTTCTTGCAATTTCTTCAGCTGTTGTTTCATAAAATGGTTATTCCTCTCGAGTTCTGCCTTAAGTTTTTCGTTTTCATCCCTCAGTTCTTTGAGATAAATCTCTAAATTTGTGGTCAAAACGGTCTCCAATTGATTCGAACAGTTCTTCACATTGTCTTCAATACGACTCAAATTATCTGACAATTTCTGGAGCGAATCGTTTCTCTCATTAGTTGAGGAGTTTGAGGACAGCTTAAGAGCTGACATATCAGTCTCTTGGATCTGTTCATAAGTCGGGAGACCATCGACTGATTCAATACGTTTTGTTTGCAAATTTGCGAAACTATTGGATCCACTGTTTGATGGCTGAACTGTTTGGCCATTACTGCTATCCATAGGTTCGGGAATCGGGACGATAGACATCGAATCACTGATTGAGTTAACAATTGGATCGTATATCTCAAAGGACTCCTCAATGTCTTCGCTCTGGTTTTTGTCCATTATTGCAATCGATCTGATTATCAGAAATGACAACACTTTTGGAATTAAAATTAAAAATATAAACAAAATATAAAATCAATGTTTGAATAGAAGCCAATCGATAGTTCTTCGCTGAATTGGTTTACAAGTGATAACTGATTTCAAAGTCCTATTAAATACCAAATGCGATGATTCAGTGTTTTTATCACAATATCTGTTGTCTTGCATTCATTGGTTCCCAAAATATCTTCAATAATGTTATCCCAGATATTCATAGCATTGAAAACGTCTAACAAAACAAACTCAGAATCACTTCAATAGTATTGCTTTCAATGCATTCAAACAGAGATCGGGTTTTCAAAAGTCTGATCAAAGTTTACGTTATTTGATGTCAACTCAAGTGTTGCCATTCAGTGACGCAATCGTTTGACATTTCAAACATGTTTTAAGGAAAACTTGTTTGGAGTAATTGAAGACATTTAAGACAGGTCTTTGTTTCCTCAACTTTTTAGTCAATGGAAAGTCAATGAATTTGCATTTATTCCTGTTTTATATAATATTTCACTCTTTTAATGAAAGTATTCAGATTACACACGCATTAGTCACCCATTAAAAGGTTGACGTTAGGTTTGGGGATATTTTCCCATCATTTTGACACTTATTATTCTGTGCTCCACATTGTGATAGTTCCTCACAATTCTCTTTGATTTAGTGGTTATGTCCACAAACAGCACAGATATTATTTCACATTTAATATGGACTTAATTTTTAAATTATATTCTATTCTAATAAAATATTAATGTTTTGTTTTACACACAAAAAGGTCTGATTATATCGATTTATATAATATTTATAAACAGAATATTCTCTAATTCAGTGGTCTTTTCGACTCAAACTTTTATATTGAATAATCGTTTTTTATCGGAAGTTTCCTTTTAGTCGAATAAATGTACTAAATATGACTCTTTTGACAGAAAATATTAAAACTAATGTGAATTTATAGGTAATGATGTAATTGTGGGCTAACTCTGCTTGAAATAGGAACTGAGCGATGGGTAAGACTCTTAACTTCTATTTTAAACTCCAAAATAGATGTAAAACTATGAAAATGAGTAACAATTACTGCACTATTGAAGGACTTAAAACACTGTTTCAGTGAATCCAAAAATATCATTCGTTTCTCACTTTTAGTGAATATTTTGTCAAAACATAAATATTTGAAAAATATTCACTAAATTCTGTTTGTATTGAAATTTAAGTAAAAAAGTGGTCATTTATTCTCCATTTGTTGCAAATTATCGAAATTTGTTTGAATATTATTTAATATTTTGTAATCTTTGAAGCGTTCATAAGAATAATGTAAGTATCTTAAAATTAGCTAGTACATAATGCACATAGTCTGGTGCCATTTTTAATGAATTCTGCTGTTCAGCCAGTTTTGCTAATTGTACCTGAAATTAGTAAAATACCAGATCTATTAGTTACCAAATGCAGTCTTTGATTAATGGGTTAGACTGTGTTATTCAAATGTATCTAATATTCTGTCCTATGAATAGCGAAAATGACTTTAATCGGACCACAAGTGGATTACATTTTGACGATTCTGTCCATATGTTTGGGTATGTGTGTGATCGCACTGATAGTCTTTTTGGGAATGTATGTCTATTATGCCAAACGAGATAAACAGTTGGCTCGAATGGAACAGCGAATGAATACATCGATAAGACGACGTTTGTCCCAATCGGGTCCCATCCGTATTGTCTAAATGTGCTAAATATGGTAAAGAATGAAGCAATCAATCAGTAAATCCCATATATTTCTGTGTATTTATATATTTTTGGTCATTTATTCATAATTTGTTCGGTAATTAATTATTGCTTTAAGAATACAATGAAAATTATCAGCAAAATTATTATGGTTTTATAATTATTAGCCAATAATATAATAATATATAGAAATAGATCTCAAAATACTTAAATACATATTTAAATAGTAATAAACAATTTGCAGAATAACTGCAAATTAATTAAATTAATTACAATAAAAAAAAGAGAGTAAAAGATCACAAAAGACATACCATTGAAAAATACTCTTTCATTAAACTGTCTTTAAATAAATCTTTAATTGAATTCTGTTAACCAAAAGAGTAATTATTATTAAAATTGTTATTAAAACAGCAATTCTTTGAAAACCAAATCTAATACTGATTATTGTTATCTAATTAATTGGTTCAAAGGTTTGTATTGATAGGAACTTTTATATTGCTCATTTTGCTCATTTTGCTCATTTCGATCAATTATCATGAAATTTGTTGAGAATTTATATCTTGAATAGACTGTCAACTCTATAGGAAGATTGCAAAAGTCGGGGCGAAGTTTCAATTACACGAACCAATAAATTATCGATATATTGCTCCAAATCGTTGATCTGTCCGTTCAGTCCTAAAATAGTCAACTGTTGGTTCTCGATCAGTTGGATCAGTTCCTGTTTAGCAAATTAAATAATTAAATAATGATATATTTGTGGTTAAAAAAGGATCGATCAAAATTTATTTTAAAGATTTGGTCAGAATTTGATGGATTGGCTAATAAACCATTCAAAGAGTTAATGAGATTAAGCATTAAATTGAATTTATTTAATTCATTCATTAATCGATTAGTTTTAAAATTAGAGCAAATTATAAATGATTTGAATGCGAGTAACGAGTTTTCAATTATAATTGTGTGAAAGCATTGAATTTATCTTTCATTCAGAAGTTTATATTAAATATAAAATTATTATTATTTATTATTATCGCAATAAATAAGAAGAAAAAGATGAAAAATAAAGAGTAATTTTCTCATGACTTTAGCGTAAAATTATTATTCATTTAATTGAGTTATTCAGTGAACGAAAAAAGGATTACTATTAGATAAGAGTAATTATAAATGTTTGAATACATAGATATAATACTCAGATCTAAAATGAGGTACAAAATAGAAAACACAGTTCGGGGTATAAAAGAAAAATAAGTGTTTTGCTACTTTCAAAATTGGAGGAACCATTAGAGGAAATAATTTTGTATTTCCAACAGAGCTATGTTTGCATTAATTTATAGATAAGATGAGAATAATCTGAGATCGTGTTAAACGTGAACACATTTCACCTGAAAAGTTCAGCCGAATTAGTTTTCCAACAAAAATCAAGAAAAATATTACACAAAAACCAAAATTGAGTTATTCTTTGTTAAGAGTTATGGTTAAGAATAATGTGAACCGAAGAGAGAAATAATTATTATAATTACGAACCTCTTTATTGAGACCCTCATACTTCTGATGGTAGTCTGTCTTCGACTGCTTCCTCTGTATTAGAGACTCAAACGACGAGTAAAGTGAATCAGGACTGGCCTGAGTGGCCCTCTTCTCTGATACTACGCTCGGGTGCTTCAGATTAGGCAATATTTCGTCAAAATCTATTGTATGCCGTCTTTCACCTAAAGTTAACATAAATTTTAGAAAATTGAGAAATGATTGCAAACAATGCATAAAAAGAGTGATATATTGAATGCCATATAAAACAAGAACAGTTAAACAGTTCACATACTCTTCTTTAGGGCTGACAATAGTTTTTCTCTGGTATGGGTTTGCCTGAAGATAGTCTCGTTGTTAATAAAGGCTGAATATCTCTTATGATTATTATTATTAATATTCGGCGTATCCTTTGAGACGTGAAATTGGGACAAATTCACTGTTATAGAGGGGTCCACACAAGAGGAAGTGGTTGTCAGTGTTGTAGTTGAAGACCGATCGCGACTCAACTTTGGCACCGGTTTAGAGACACTGTTGGAGGAGTTCGTGAATATATTACTTGTACTGAAAGCCCTTTTTAATGTTCCTTTCAATGGTTTCCACGAACTTGACTTCTGTTCGACAGTTTTTATGGTTTTTGGCTCATTATCTCTAAAACTATTTACGAGTCCATTGTTTTTGTCATTCACTTCATTATCGGTTTTGATTTCTACTTCCTTTTCTTCCTCTTTATTCTCGATTTCGGGATTAAATTCATTTTTAACTTCGATTACGATTTTATTTTTTGAATTCTTCCCCAATTCTCGAACTTCTTCTTGACTTTGACTCATTTCTTCGTTGATAACACCATTAGTTGTTATCATTGATTGACTAAATTCTTCGCTATCGAGTGATTCTTCTTCGACTTTGTATTGACTGTCGCTTTCATTTGAAGTCGAGTCATGTCTTTTATGTCCTAAAAACTTGTCGACCAAAGACTTGCGGCGAGTGTTCAAAGAGTCCAATTTGAATGATATGCTTCTTGAGGCTAATTTCGGCACTTTTGTAAAACTATCTGCCATTGAGAACTTCCTACTCGTTATGTTGTGTTTATGTTCGTGTCTATCGGCTTTGGGGTCCCCTTTAAGACCACCCCTGATGTCTAATAAGCTTTGATGAACTAAACTATTTGATCTCTTCTTCAACTTATCGGGAATATTCTTCACAATAAACGTAACTTTGACTTCAATTTCTCCCCGATATTTCTTTGAACTCTTATGTGATCGGCCGTCGAGTTCATACCACCGGCTCTTTGGTCGTTCATAAATATCAAAATCTTTAAGCGGAACAACTGCCTGTCCCAGAAACTCATCGGCCAAACCAAATAGATTCCGGTGGAAGACAATCAGTTTAATAACGTCTGTCTCCTTGTCTTCAATTATACTTAATGTGAAAAAAATTCAAATTAGTTTTAAATGAGTTTATGTTCCGAAAGTAATTTTTAAATGTCATCTTTGATAAGATAATTGCTTTCATTTAATTCAATAGACTTTTTCTCACAGAAAATATCGATAATTCATATGATTTTCATATTTTATTCAATTATAGGATTGAAAATAAAATTCAATTATTTGTGACCCAATTCCTGATGAAAAATGTTCACTACTTTATATAACAAACATTTATCAGTTTTGCCTCATTTTTCCTAATGTTTGAATAGATTTTTATTTTTCAATACATTTTGTTAGTAAACTGTATCTGAATTTCAATATTTAAGACAGATTTTCCTGGATTATGAAAATCTCATTTAACGGACCAAAGAATATAATGAAAATTCTAAGCAATTCTTTATTAAAATCATGTCTTAAGACATTGTTTAAAGATTTTTAGAGATTTGTCTTCAAATCAAAG
This sequence comes from Minunthozetes semirufus, assembly GCA_034699985.1. Classification (NCBI taxonomy): domain Eukaryota; kingdom Metazoa; phylum Arthropoda; class Arachnida; order Sarcoptiformes; family Punctoribatidae; genus Minunthozetes; species Minunthozetes semirufus. The sequence goes on along the minus strand of JAQIXD010000914.1, from coordinate 6,644 downwards.
AAAATGTTTCTAAAATTCTAAACCTTTTAAACACTACTTATAATGCGTTTAAAAAAGTAATAAACATTTTTATAAATAAAATAAATGAAATGCTTTTAAAATAAAAGTGTTTTCAATCAAATCCTTGACATAAAACTATTAATGAATAATTTGAGACCAATTTTCTTCGCCACAAATTATCATTTGATCGACTCTTAGTCTTTTTAGGAATTTATTTTATAATTAAGTATTTTAATTAATAAGAAAATATTGCATTGAATGAGTCATATATAAAGTATGGACATACAGATCACATTCTTCGTGCCAAATGGGATCAACTGATTGATCCTTCACTGATGTCTGAAATTTTTCTTTTCCATTCTGTATAATAACATAAGAATCGTTTGTACCTAAAAAAGATAATTCAATAGAATTGTTGAATAAATTAATGATTTTAGTCTTTTAATGGTTGATTGATTTGAAAAAGATATGAATAGAGACTGGAATAGCATTTAATTTAATTTTGAATTTGTTTTAATCATTTTATAGGTTTTTTTTTGAGTTGAATAAAGATCAAGAAAATAGTGATACATTATCTGAAACTAAATCATAAATATAATAAATAGTCCAGTGTTATAGCCAGGGGTATATCCAGGACAAAATATTTGTACGAACAGTTTTGCTCTGCAAAGCGTATCTAAAAATGAACTTCAATTACAAAAGAATTGAATCAAACAAAAGGAAGTGAAAAAAGTTTTGTTTATAACTTTGATTTGACATTCAGTGTTGTAATGCAAAGGGAAATGATTTTCTGGTTTAGAAAACAATTATCACAAAATATTATTTGAAATTCAATTTGAATTAATAGCCAAACAGTGTTAACAGACTCAATGCAATTAAGCCTTAAATATAGGACTTCATAATATGGAAGTCGGTTTTGGTTTTCAACTAAACTATTAATAAATAAATTAAATTATTTGATAATTATCCGAAAAGTAACCGATTTTTTGATTAAAAGTCAGACTTGGATTCAATTAATGGAAGAAATAATAAAATAAAAGTAATTTTAATGAAAAATTCATACCATTCTTGCCTTTGGCGATCACATTGCGAGCTCTTTGAACTGTAAAAGTAAATAGATTATAATATTAATCGAGTTGCTTGATGAACTCTGTAATAAATTATTAATTATTCAAATGCTTTTCACGAGTGTTTGTTTATGCAACGAATAATCTCAGAAACTTTTTCTTTATTTCCCACATTTGATGCTTTTAAACATGAGATTCATTTTTCTTGTTTTCTAATCGAGTAATTTGTAGTCAAACTCTCATGGTTTTAGTTTTCAATTTTTAATACCAAGTAAAGTCTCATTCGATACTTTCGGTCAAAATACTATTTATCGTAATTTTTGATTGAATTTTCAATTTGTGTCATAATTTCAATCAAATGTTTTATTGAGAAAACGATTTGAATTGAATTTGATTTCTACTCATTTGATATGTATATGACTTTGAAATTAATTAATCATTTTATGAAAAGAATTCCAAAGAATATTACTTTTGAATGAAATATAAATCGTTTAATAACTCACGACTTAATGATTAGGCAATTCTGGAGTGAAAGATAAATCTTATTACAGTAATGCTCAGGGTTCTCAAGCTCACTAACCTGTAAATACTGTTTTCAAAGAAAAACATCTTGCAAAAAAACAAAAATAAGTTCTCATCATTAAATTTCCTGAAATATTAAGTTTTCTTTTTTAAAATCAATATTATCCTGCATTTCAATTATGACCCCCTTTGACCATTCCTGGTGTGCCTAAACTTTTTGGATAATAAGCCACAAAAATGAATATTCATTTGAAATGAATTGTTTTTTAAATGAGATTAACGTTTATTTGAGAAAACAATTCGGTTATAAAGAAACAAATCGAGTGGAAAACGAAAGTAAACTTTCTTTGAATTAATTAGCGATTAAAATGTGTGAATAAATTTGAATTTTCTCATTTAATTCTCATTTAATTCTTGATAATCGTAGTAATTGTTTGTTTAATTCCACATAATATAGAATTTTTGGTTAATTCAAAGTCAAACAAATTTTGTAATTAAATGCCGTTTTTTAGGGAAAGCTCTGAATCACAGAAAATTCAAGAAAATGTGATATAAAAGGACAAAATAGTGTTACTAAACCCATTATGAGTAGAGTTTTGAGGAGTGGGTGAGTTTTTAATGCATTTCAGATGATATAATGATATGTATAGTGATTTTAGGGTCAAAAAGAGGGCTAAAATGATATAAAAAGCAATAATTTTCTCAAATATTGGATGAGAAAATTGATTCAAATTATCTGTCATTTCGTGATTTTATATGAAATTCAAGAGAAAGAAGCGCTCAATCACTTGGTTCTCAACATTTATTACAATACAGTCATTAAATATGATTCTAAATCCAGTTTTCATCGAAAATTGGTCTAAAACATGATCGATGTTTTATGATAGGAACCACTCAAATGAAAAAGTTGAGATTTTTCGCAACTCTGACCAAAATCGGTTCATCAAAGAAGGGAAACAAAATTACATCAAAAAATAATCAACACTTGAATTGTGACTTTTCTCCTGAAAACCCATTTTTAGTTCACTAGGAAATTGTTATTCAAAAATTCATTTCTTGTTTTGTTATCAGAAAAACATTTGAAAACATTTGAAACATTCTTCAGACGACAATCACTGAACAGATTATAATAATTTTTTAAAAAAAGTTATCGAAGACTATAATAACCATAATTACAGACTTCTGTAAACAGATATCTTTTGAAATCACTTCAAACGATAAGGAATTACTAGAAAATAGTCAATTAAAAGCTCAAATCAAAGCTAATTATGCGAATAAAATGGACTGAATCTGAGTATTAGTTGAGTTAAATTAGATAAGAATCACAACATTTAACATGTTTTTCATTCAAACATATTTTAAAAACTCTATTATTTTATTTGATTCATAAAATTAATGCATTTTATTGATGGTTCGGTCGTTGCACTCTATGTTTACTATTGTTTTTAGTGTTTAAGTATTGTATTATGTTTTTGTTGGACTCTTTCCCTACTCTTTCCCTATTCCCGAATCCCTTATTGTCTTAAAATAAGTGATTCTTTGCTCATCTCTTATTTCAGAGGTCTATAAAAACTCTTATTTAAGGAAGTCTTTGAAAATCTTTATTTTTCTCAATTCATTCACTTAATAGTAAAACACATGAGAACTCAGTTTTTTCATTTAAAGTCTATTTGAGAGACTCTTTTGACGGAAACACATAATAATAATTATTTTCAAATTACACCAAATTTTTGTTAAATTCTAAGATTTCAGACGAAAAATAAGAGCTCATAATTGCATCTAATTTTAGAGAAAGTAATCTTTTTATTATTCAAATGATAGGCCGGGACTCAAATCTCTCAGAAATCAGAGGAAATCACATAAAAGGCATTTAAAACTTCCGAAAATAGATTTTTTGCAATTTTTCTGTAGAAAAATATTTTTTCAAAATTCTGCCAATTATTTGATGAATAAATATTTGCTGAAATAAATAAATAGCTTCCTATTCATTTTAGTCAACCGTGAAAATTCTTATCTAGATATGGTGTTGTTCTAAACGATGTTGTTATGATAATTTTGATTATCTAATAACTTGCTTAATAAAAGCAACAAATGACAGCATATAAATTTCACACAAATGTAATTATCATGCAAATAAAAGGTCGTTTTATCAGCCACAAAATGCTCGACCATTTTTTTCATCCGACCATTTGATAATATAATTCTATAAATATAGTATAAATTAAAGCAAACATTTCGAGCAAATAATTAATTACTTATTTGAAACCTCATCTGATGTACAGAATTGAACTCAAATGTAATAACAATGACATTTGCAGAATAAATTATTGCAAAAATAGAGCAGGTACAAATTATAGTAGAAATAGTAGTGCAAATAATGTACAAATAATGCAATTAAATCCTATAAATTAAATGCAAAAACATTTAGCAAAACATTCAAAATTCAATTCGTGATAAACAATAATAAAATGATTGCGATATCAATATCTGAATCAAATGCAAGATTCAAGACATGTGTCTGAAGGTTAGGCCAAAATTCAATAGAAGATTATCCTTAAAATCCTTCAGAAGTTTTGCAAACCCTTTAATGAACAGACGTTTCATTAAAATTAGTTTCAATTAGAAATTGAATTCTTTATTCGAGGAAAAAATTCAATGAAATTATTGCAATCATTTAATCTTTTAATTAGTTATTCATTCAATTCTATTATTATAAACAATTATTGCTATTATTGTACTCAAAGTTAATAAAAATAAGAGATAATTCAAAACATTCTTACCGACGATCTGAACATGTGTTGGACTCCACATCTTTGCTCAATAAGTCTTTAAGTTGAAGTCAAAGCCAAACATTTGAATACAAACTTCAATCCAAACAACTTTACGGTAAGTATTGTTATTAATGAGAGGGACGGGAGAGGCGAACACTTGGCTTAAAAATCTGGAAATTCAATCCTCGGAATCAGAGTGTTGTTCACCACATCTACTGCACTAACAATGAGACAAAACATGCATTTCTTTGACACTTCTGTCAATATTATGAAGGAATGCATGAAAAACTATTTTCCACACAATTATTGGTATTTTCGGGTTTTCATCAAAATATAGAAAAAATCCAATAAAAAAGGTTTCAATAATAATATGAGAATTGGAAGAACAGTATCGAAAAGGTAACGGATGTGTAGGAAAAGCTCATCAAAAAAAAAAGCTTTTTCAATGAAAAGAGTGGAAACGCACAGTCAGTTGTGTTATTTTCAAACTCAGCAAAGTGTAAACCCGACTACTTTTCAACTGTTCATTCACTACAATGAACTCAATTTATAGCCAACAGAATGTGAATGAGAGAACCAGTACTGACAGCAACCGATCCTTCGCTTTTGAATACTAAATTTGCACAAAATTTACAGCACAAACATAGAGAAGGATCAAATACGGTATCAAAACTATTCAGTTCAATTACACCGATTTTATCAATGAAGAGCACAACACATATGTTTGTTAGATATACGACGACACGAAAAAATGAATGAATCGGAAAGTTATTCCTTAAACTAAAACTCTATTAACAAGAACTTATGGCTGTCCCAATAGTGCCAATATTGAAAGTTATAATTAATGCGCGCGCACATACTATATTACCCCCGGTTATGAATTTTCAAGTCTGGTTAGTATTGTTTTACAATATTTAATAGCCTGTAATTATCCATCGAGTGATAAAAAGGTACGCCAACTTTTAATCTGTCTGTGCGCTGCACTGCACTTGATTATAGTCAGAGCCGAGCGGAGTATTGTGTAAATTGAGATGACATACATTGAAATTAATGACATTCATCGCAATGATCGCACTTTCATTTGTTATTCATAGGAAAAGCTGAATAAATGTTTATATTCCGGTCTTTTCATCAATAATTTCTAACCCGGGAATCGTTTTTGTGATTTTATGGAAGATTTTTCTCTTAAATATCAATAAAAATATTTTTAAAATTCGTTTCAATAGATTTTTGTTTTGCGATTCCTTTCAGAGATTGAAATGAAGTCAAATGATTGATAGCTTTTGAATTCGCGATTAAACACAACTAATAATTATTGATTGAAATTATTGGTTGTTTTGAAGGACAGATACGTAAAAATTGCGATTAACCTGTTATTTGAATACAACTGTGTTTGTGTCGGTTCAGCTTAATTTCATTATACACTTTTAAATCCTTGTTTAATCAGTTTCTCAAATTAATTTACAATTTGTAATACATATCAAAGAAGGAAGACATAGAATTTAAGCGTTTTAGGTGTCAGACGATAATTGGAGGATAAATTAGTTTTGGTTATTCTATTAAATCAATAAAATGACAAAACTCTCAAAAAATAAATCATTAAATATTTGAAAACTTTTTAAATCAATAATTGTTTGGATTTTTGAAAATTTTTAAAATAAAATTCAGAGTAAAATGATATCAATTATTGAAATCGTTTTTAATTTTTTAATAAATTTTTAAATTTATAACAATTTATAAGATTTCAAAAAAGTTAGAAAATTAATTCAATGAAATGTCCAAAACCCAAATCAAAGAACTAAATCTTCAAAGAAAGTGTCCAAAAGTTGCGAAAAGTCATCAAAAGATCAGATAAGAAGAAGAAGAATAGAAAGAGAGGAAGAAGGAATCCCCGGCAATGAAGACTCTCCCATTCTCTGGTGGATAAGAGGGATCGGACTCTATGTGCACCCCTGGAGTTCCGATCTTACCACTAGAGAATGTGACAGAACCTGAGTCCAGTCGGGGAACAGATAGTGAGGCCTAAGAAGAAGAGTAGGCAACAGATCAGAACAAAAGAATCAAATTCAAATCAAAGAATGGCCACAAGAATTGGGTTTTGAAAATCATCGCCAACCCCTGGCGATGACGACTCTCCCATTCTCTGGTGGATAAGCGGGACTTGACTCGATGTGGCACCTCTAGAGCTCCGGTCTTACCATCAGAGTATGTGCCAGAACCTGAGTCCAGTCGGGGGACCAGACAGTTATGAAAGGGAACAACATATCATTCTTTGGGCGCCGTC